>ML685951.1:179591-223317 GCA_007922175.1 Pelusios castaneus
CACACACACACACACACACACACACACACACACACACACACACACACCAGCTACCCCCTTTCTCTGGAAGGAAGGCTTTTTAACAAGTCCTGGCTGGGGCCTTGATTAGCTCCAGGTGTGCCAATTAGCCTGAAGTAAGCACTGCTCAGGTACAAGAGGGAAAGGGACTTGCTGATCCTGGGGCTAATATATTGGCTTTCTAGAACTCTCTGGAAACCCTCCAGGCTGACTGTAATCACACTGCTCAATGGACTCACAACACTTCTACTACCTGTCAGGCTCTATACCCACACTCAGATGAGGATGGTGCAGGAAACCTTAAGAAGTACCTTGCCCACTCATTTACAGGTCAAAAATTGCTGAAGTGATTGATTTTCAAACTTAAAAACCAATCATCTTTGAATTGACACAGAACAGGAAAAGTTTCAGTCTGAAAGGAACAAGTAAAAACCTGGGATTTTATTGGAACTAGAGAGAGTATGCAATCTGAATTTACTGCTGAAAATGCCATAACAATTAGAAACAATCCTACACAACTGATAAAATAAGCTACTGATTGTTGTATTTATTCCTCATGAAGGCACACTTTGGCACCTTCAGTTGTACTTAGTCACAATTTCTTCATCACCTGATTGTTCTTATCAGAGATGGAGACAACTAAATATTTACCCAAATGAACTTATAAATATCTTGTCATGAATCATATTGCTACTTTACAATGACTTTAAGAAAAGACAGAATAAATTCTGAGAGTTCTGCCATCTCTCTGACAGAGAGAGGATGAGAAAAATAGAATATAGTTAGGAACATGGGAGTCACAGATTCTTCCACGACCCCTTTGATTCTTAACCAATAACTGATATTTTAGTGGCATCAGACTGATCCTACAGATGCCTGGGCCCCTCTGTCTCCTCTGAAGGTCATTCAGTGGGGTTTATGGTTGGATGAAGAGTTTGTGCAAGGTCAAAATAACATTTTTGGGTACTGAGTCCTAATTAAACAGCCGAGTAGCACTCCATGTCCTGACCTACCTGGTATCCAAATAGAGCACTCTGCGTCCTGAGGGTCAAGCAGGCTGGTGTGGAGCTGCCTTGTGCAGAGGTAAATTAGGTGTACCACTGGGCTGAAATAAAGCAATCTGGGGTCCTAGGCACATCATAACATGGGGTCCTCCATGACTCCACCCCATGCCACATACATACAGGGCAGGAAGCTCCCTTCCCTTTTGGAGAGGCAGGGCAGCAGATGGTACCTCCTTCTACCAGTCTGTCCCAGAATGAGTGCTAACAACCTTTCCTCTCTGGAACACAAGATCCAGATGCCTGACCAAAGAGACCTACTACTTCCCCCAACAACTGGGTTATATTTGCATGGACAGCTGGATCCACTATATTCTTCCTCTCTTGCCACACATCCTGCTGGGATGGTGCTGATCGGGCCTCCCAAAATAGTTGATTTTAGTGTTAACAGCCTAATGAAATGCAGCAGGCAATTTACATATCTTAGAGCTATTGCTTCAGGCTGCTTGCAGGCTCAGACAGATATCAATGCTTGGGTACCGCTTAGCTCATGTTTTCAATCTTTTCTTAGAAACCGTGAGGACTAGAAACTTACTAGTTTGTTTTTAAAAGTTTAGGTTGATTTAATCACATGATTTTAGGAACTGGGCCTCTAAACATTGACTTGTAGTCCCTGTGCTTTAAGGCTTACTCCACTTTTAATTACCTAGCCCCCAGGACATAGCCCAAGATATTCTGTTGCACATAGCATTAAAATTAAGATTCAGAGTTACTCAGAATAGCTAGTGGACCAGAGTGTAATCTTTCTTTGTTTTTTGCAATGGGATTAGGCAATGGGGTTTGCTCAGATCAATTCTTACTTATTCCAAACTGGCCCATCCATAGCCCATTCATAGCATATAGTACTGTGACTGTAGGCAAGACTTGACTCCACCTTCTCACAGAAAATAAAATATTTTTATAGACTAATGGAAAGAGACTGTTATATATTTAACATACTGTAATATATATAAAATCTAGGTGCCTTTAATGACTGTATACCTTTCCAAGGAATGGAACATTTAATTTCACCTTAAGAATTACATTTTTAATCAGTTTTTGATCATGAATGAAGTGTCTTAACTCTCCGCCTAGTTGAATGAAAATCAAAATCAGAGATTCATACAAAGGTTACCTGTCCACATTACAAAATCAGTCCCATGTGTAAGCAGAGAATAGCGTCAGGAGACCTGAATTTGGTTCCTTGATCTTCTCAGACTCTTTGAGGGCCCTGAGCAAGCCAGTGAGTCATACAGTTTGGAATGGGTCCACCATTGTTCTGCTTCTTAGATGTTTGGGATATTCAGTTTGATCCATCTAGGGCCTGAATTTAAGACAGGTTGAACACCCACAACTCTCACTGAAATAAATGGGTTATATAAGTGTGACCATCCTCTGAAAACAAGGTTCCAAATTTATCCGATTAGGCAACCAAAAACTGAGCCACCCCAAAGTAGAAATTTGACAATGTAAGCTTTAACTCATTTATATCTCAGTTTCCTTTGTAAAGCACTACTGAGATCCTTAGATGAAAGGTGCTATATTTAGTCAGTGTGTTAAAAAAAATAGGATGGTAAAACAGAGCTGTCAGCTGGGACTATAAGAGGTTCCTTTTCTGGGCAAGAGTCCTAGAGAAACTGAGGGAATGTGAGAAAGGAATCCAAGCTGCCCATTGGGAATCACCACTTCATTACCAGCAATAATTCTTCCTCTTTCTCTCACTGCAGCAATGATCTTTATGGGATCTGATGGACATCTTGGTCTGCAGTAGTCTCCGTAGAGCAGTGGTAGGCAACCCCAAGCATATATGCCAACAGTGGCACACGAGCCCATTCAGAGCAGCACAAGGCACCCTCTGCGGCGCCATAGAAATTGCCTCTCCTGAAACCAAAAGCCACTCTAGCCGACTTCTTTCAGGTACAGGTGAGGTGCAGGGGGTCCCCACCATGCCTATGCCCCTACATTCTATGGAAAGAAGCTGTCCATAGTGGCTCCTCTCCACAGCATGCCTCCACCAAAAGGAGCCACTCTGGGCAGCTTCTTTGGGTGCGTCTACACTACTAAATTAGGTCGACTTAAGCAGGCTTAAATTTACTCTGCGTCTACACTGGTGTTTCTTTAAGTCGACTTAAGCTGCTGCTTGGTAAAGTCGACCTAAATTTCTCAGTGTAGACATAGCCTTTCTGTGATGTGCCTGGGGACCCCCGAGAGGAGCTACTTCTTTCCATGGCATGCCTAGGAAGCACCCCCTTGCTTCCACTCCAGCCATGGCTGCCATTGAATTTTCAGGTAGCCACCATGTTTTTTCAGCAGAGGGGGCCGCTGGCACCAGCTGAGGGTCGGGGAGGAACGGCCGGCACAGGGGTCAGCAAAGCTTGCCGACCCCTGCCATACAGCTTGAACAGGAGGAAAAGGGGACCTGGATCTATGAAGACCTTCATACAGGAGACTCACTTGCATGCTCCACTGTAACATGGACCTAGGATTTGGTTCTCAGACCGAAACACATTCTCTTAGTTCTTCCACCCTCTGAAATTGATTGTCTTAAAGCTTTGAACTCTTATTTTTTCTATTTTCACTGCTGCACTAATTTTTTTAATGCAAGTTAGTGATTGTCTAGTGAATCTAAACCCTGGAATGAAACCTCTAGCACATCATAACAGGGTCTAATGAATTTTGAGTGAACAGAAATGATAAATAAATGGTGTAGGAAAACAAATAAATCAGCTTCTCTTAAGTAACTGCTAGTGACTGTGTTTAGATTCAAGAGCCAATTCAGAAAGGATAAGTGCTAAGTCTCTACATTTCTGGAATATTTGGAGAATAAATCAAATTTCATGAATATATAATGAGCTACAGAGTATCATTAATTCTTCCATTTAGGAAAATTAATCATCATGTGGCAGGAAAATACACACTGTGCTGATAATGTTAGTTTTTTAAACTAAAAGTCTTAGAGCCTTATTTTTTATTTTTATTTACTTATTTTCCAGTCAGTGCCTTCGGCATATTTTACTAACAAAAACATTTCCATTCTTATACATGATATGGAATTTAAATTGGCCTGAGAGAGGGAAATAAAGGGGAATAATTCAAGCTCTCTCTTTTCTCTGTCTGATGCTATTCAGCAGTGAAGATTCTGGAATATATAATTCTCATGTGAAATAATAAAATTCCCTTATCCCCCTCTCTCACTTTTAACAGCCATAAATTACTTCTCCAAAAACTTATAGAAATTATTTTCTATAAATCAAAGTCTATTTTTCTAACTTTGTAAGATACATAAAACCAGAAGCACTAGAAAGTCTGATGTATTTCAGCAGCTCCAGTGGATAGAGAACCATCGTGGGTTGGAAGTTTGTAAATATTAAGTCCAGCAGTGCTCAAACCTGATAACACAGAAGCAGGAGAGCCCCATCTAACATGTTTGGCAGTTAGAAGTAACTATGAGGTTATCTTGTTAGACAATGTCTTGTCATAAAAGACTATCCTAATGAATCTCCAAAGATAATGAGTAGAGATTTGTTCTGTTTCTATTATATCACCTCTGTTCAGTCTCTTTTTTGTTGGTAATTTAAGACAGGTTTCACACTACATTCTACATTTTAAAAATGCACACAACCATAAAAACCTTTTGCTAGAATAAATTATAATAAAGCTTCTGTAAAGTTGTCACTCAGTGAGCCAATAAAAATCACTAACCTAACATAAGTGACCTTCTAATTAAAATGGGATAGAAAAATATTTCTATGTAAGGATGCTTTAGAGCATTCTGATAAGACAAGACATTGTCAAATGAGGGTGATTTCTAGTGTGTTTTTCACTGTATGTGTTTATGCTTGCATCTTCCTTGACAGACAAATAGAAATTGCTTGTTGGTTGAGTTTGCCAGCAGTATGACCAATGACTGTTTGCAAAGAGATCCTGAAGATGAACTGACTTGGGTTTTAGCCTGTGCTTTCTGCCGTCCAGGACCCTGAACCCACTGTAGTCATTCCAAAATTATCATTTCCTTCAATAGGCGCAAGAGTGGGATAACATTTCCATATCTATGATGCTGTGAAGTAGACATTTGCAGAATTTTTCTTTCCATGTAAGTGACACAGGCACCTACAACACAGCTTGGCCACAGGTTTATATAAAATATGAGCAGCTATTTCAAATTAGATAACTTCCTAAAAAGAATCAACATTTAGGCATTTGCTACTTGAAGCAGTGACAAGGGATTGAAGTAGTGACAAGGGAATGTAGTTCCCAGGCAAGCTAAAGTAATAGGAAGAGCAGCTAGTTATGCTTGGGGTCCTTCATTCATAGATGGACTCTCCGAACACACTCGCACATATACTGCACATAACTCCTCCCATGCATCCTCAGTTTCCTGAATTTGACAAGCCAACATCAGAATTCATTTTTCAAGAAGAAATTCGGCTGCAGGGATGATATTTCTGTTGCTGATGTGTATTCCCTTAATTGACCTGGAGAGACCACTATCTATGCTCATGAGTCAATCTCTTTGCATGTTCCATCTTGGCTAACTTTCCCTTGAACAAAGAATAGCTATTTCTGTAAATCACTGTTGAATTGTTTATGTGAACAGATATTTGCCAGGAACTGAGTCGAAAAGCCACCCTAATTTTACCAAGCACTCAGGCTGGACTTGAAATGAGACCCAGCAATGAATGGCCATCACAAGCACAGTCTCAATAAGTCATCTATTTTCTATTTCTTTTTCTATTACTATTAAATGATTTATACGGAGATTTATTTCCAAATGCTAGTCTCAGTGGATAAATCCCCTCTATCAGTGAGATGTCAACCATTCACCATTCCCCTGTTCAGCGTCAATAGCCAGTGCAATTTATGTAGCAATGAAGTCAGGAAATAAGCTAGAACTTTTTAACATGAGGTATTAGATAGGTTTCATTAAATCTCATGTCTTTTACTTTGGAGAGGTCAATTAGATTTTTTTAATGAAACTTTATGACTCTACGACTAAGACAGCAACTACTTAAATGTGAAAAATGGTTTGCTGCTTCAAGAAACAGATGATGAGGAAATCATAACATCACAGGCAAATTCTTCGGAAAATTTATCTATGTTACCTACATTTATGGGATACCCTAACAAGCGCAGTGCCTTGTACACTGCGCTTGTGCAATCAAGAGTCACCAATACATTTTGACATAGGCATTAAATAAAAGCAGCATATGATTGGCTGGTGAAAATAGTCTTTGTATTATGAACATGTTTGGAGAAAAAAAGGAACTGAATTGTTCAATCAAATAAAGTGTGACAGTGAGAATGAATTAAAACAAGCAATACCCAATTAGTTTTTTCTTAACTCTGCGGTAGTGAAAGAGAGGGGGCAGATTCTGATCTTGGTTTCAGTGATGTAACTCTGGAGCAATTCCATGATTTCAAGAGATATGTTTCAGATTTGCCATGGTGGAAATGAGGTCAGAAACTAGACCTGATGGTCCTCTTGAATTATTGTTATGCATAAGTTGACAGCTGAAATGGCTTTTTTAAATATTGAAAGAGGATTATGTAAAATGAAATGGTCTAATCCAGTAAATATACAATGGGGACTTTCCCATACAGACAACTTGCAAATTAGATCCAATGGCATTTCCATTTTTAGTTTCTTTTCTAGAATGGTGCTGTCTATTGCTGTGTTACCTGAGGTCTACATTTTGTTTCAGTATTTTGTTTGACACCAGTGTGGGCTATTTCATCAACAAGCACCTTTGCTGACAAGATCTGCTTCCTTATTTGACTCCTTTGTCATAGTTCCCAGAATAGAGCAGAAATTTAATTTCTAGACCCAAAATGAACATTTGTAATTAACAGGAAGACTTTTTAACTTAACTGTTTAAAAAATTATTTCTCCCTTTTAAATTCTGTGGCATTCTTTGTGTCACTGCGGACTGGATTGCATGGAACAAGAATGAACAGTTACATGGCAAAAAGTTTGAAAGAGATATAAACCCTCCAGCTTCAGGGTATAAATCAACATCTAACTAACTAGGAAAAAATTTCAACTCAGGGTAGGTTATTGGATAATTAACCAATTGAGGGTTTCTTGAACCTTTTTCTGAACCTTTTTTTATAGCTCATTGTCAGAGTTGGCATGTTGGGCAGGATGGATCATTGATCTCATCCAGGGAGATGATTTCTGTGTACCAGGGCAGGTCTACACTACCTGCCCTTTGCAGCGACAGTCAAATGGAGATACACAAGTTACTTAAAATAACTTGTGTATCTGGGTTTGACTTCCCTCCTCCTGGCACATCCACTGTGAAGGGACCTCCCTTCGACTCAGCACTACCCAGTTGCTGGGGTGGTGTTCAACGATCAAACTTCCTGATCAGCTGAGCGGGGATCAGTCGATCAGGAAGTTTGAACTGATGGCGGCAAATTGGCTGCTGTCAGTGGAGACAAGCCTTCTGAAAGGAAAAGGTCATTCCATTTCCATGCATGCAAAACTCCCACCTAAACTTAAACACATACAATTTTTTGAACTCATTTGGAATTCCAATATTATCCAAGCTTTAAAGTGAGCATTTGCCACCACACAACTTTATTAAAATCAATAAAGTCAATCTGCTTCTTAAAATGAGCAAATAAATCATTTTTATATGTACAGCAAACCATGGTAACTTCATTACAGAAAGCAGTGCTATCATGTTGAAATTCAGAATGCCCACAATACAGACAACTGGGGATTGGGTCAGCAGCCATAGGTTCTCCCCTTTCATAGCTCTCATAATAACAACGAAGTGCTACTATTTACAATGAGAGTTAACAACAGAGTATCAAAATTCAGAATGAGTTTCATTGTGCCTGATATTTTCAAGACCAAACTTTGTTACAGGCTCTTTGCACAAAGCAGTTAACTGAAAAGATGAGATCACTATGCCACGGAACTCGCACAAAGACATGCTAATTGAAATTACAGGGTTTTGTATTGAGAGTTACTTGTTAGAGGCATTTCTTGGGAGTGGGGGAGAGGACTATTATGCAATTTACGCCCTCAGTTACAGCCCACTGACATGGGAAATTTTAATCCAGTGGAAAGTTCGGGAGTCCTAAATCATGCAGCTGACAGCAAACACTTTACTTTGCATGTGTCAACTATAATGCTAGGAAACATTAATGGCAGGAAAAGCAGGAGAGAGAAAACATAGAACTGCAAATGTAATACAGTTTGTTATATTGTGTATTACATATTCATAAAAGGCTTCAAAAGAGAGAAAGAAACTAATTATTATGTATGGGCCAGATCACATAATTCTTTCTCAACAGCTGTTGACCTCTTCCTTTAGAAAAGCTCACAGAAGGCACATAAGGAAATAGAAATCACCACTAAGTTCTCCTTGCAAAGCTTTCTCCTTAGGGTTGCCTTGGTTTTTTTCATTTGTTTTGGCATTTTGTTTTGTTTTTCACCTGACAAACCTTTTGTTTCCTTGAGTGGGTATGCTAGGTGACAGCTCTGCATCTTAGTAATGAGCCAATTAGAAACAGATTGAAGCAGAAAGAACAAGCTTTACTGCTCTCACATTCAGCAGCCAAGAACTTCACCACAGTGAGCATAACATTTCTTCCAAGATCTTATGTACTCGTAAACAGAATTTATAAATTGTAACCTGTTGACTCCCCAATATATTATGGAGGCAACATAGTGACCTATTCCCTGAGCCTCACTGAACAGATTACATGGTCACCTTTCAAGCCCCATGGATCCCCTCAATTCTATGTGGATCCTAGAATATCTGTAGGATGCCAGGGCCATCTTCACAGAAGCACAGTGACTCCAGCAACTCTTCCTTCACACTCTGGAACTGCAACTCTGTTTGATCTCACTAGCAGGCTTTCCAAGATAGTGAATGCTCTTAGTGCCCCTTTCAAATGGGGGATTCCCATTCATGAGAAGCTTTGTGGGAATATAAAACAGCCTTATTTATTTACTTCCTGGGGAAACCTTAGAGCCTTATCCAAAGAAAGAAGAGTACTACAGAAAAATGTGCATAAAATAACTTTTAAAAGAAAGGAAAACATTAAATGGAGAAACTCAAGGTAGAAAAGGAAAATATAGGTAAGGTTGGGTCAGATTCTGGGCCCACTGATGTCTAGAACAGATTTGACTTGGTAAGTTTCAGCCAATCCACTCATGTGGGGCCAGTTTGCTCATAATAGAACTATAGCAGTTGGTTAAGCTTGGCTGAGTAGTTGGGGTCTTAAAATGTCTACATGTTATTCAATAATCTAGTGCATAGTCTACGAAATCTATTATCAATTTCCTCCCTCCTCTCCACTCCCACCTCTTTTGTTAAACACCACCTGTAAGATCTAATGAACAAAGCCCAGAGTTACTTCTCATATAAATTATTTCCATTGTTAATTCAATAAAGCTACAACAACTGCCTTCATTTCATAACCCACGCAATTCTCAGTTGCAAAGCACTTCAGTCCTCAAAGTACTATTTCTTTTGTGGAGTAACTACTGCACTTGTGCTCTTGACTCATTTTCCCTTGGTGTCCTTTTTATCACCTTGTAAATTAAAAACTTTTCTACCCTTTTTGAAAGCACTGGTGACTGTTTCCACTATAGGGAACTGTTGGTTGAGTAGCACTGTGAATCCTCTGACCTACTAAGGAATAAAATGATAGAAGAATCTGAACAGCAACATTTCAATTCAGATTAGGACTTTCCCAAAGTTCCAGGGTCATAGTTCAGTCTGATGAAGTATTATAAGTATTATAGATGGAATAGAAACTGTTCAGAGAATTCAAGGTGTTAGGTTACATTCCAATATAAATGTGCTGCCTTTTTATTATTTTCTGTATTGATAATTGATATGTTGATTGTTGATTGAAGTCTAATGTGGGTACATCACAGCATGTCAGTGAGGAACCTGCTCTAACTCACCATACCACCAAACAGCACGCTAACCTGTGCATATCTTCCTACTTATGATAAAGGAAGAAATATTCTACATGGACTCCTCCTGACAATTGGAATAGCAGACTGGGCTTCTACATAGGGGGTTTCTGCTGACATGCACAGGCTGAAATTTTGGACAAACAACGTCCCTTGCACCATAACCTCAGCCATGCAGAAGGCAACACCATCCACAGCCTCAGAAACAACTCTGACATTATTATTAAAGAAGTGACAAAGGAGGTTCTGTAGTCACCATGAATGTCAGATTATGAAAGGGAGACTAATAGACAACTCTCCAACACCATATTTACAAGCCACTTCTCTCTGATCCCACTGAAGAATGCCAAAATAAACTACACCATCTACCCAGGAAACTCCATGAAGCAGCACAGGAACAAATCTACACAGACACACCCTTAGAGCCCTGACCAGGGGTGTGCTATCTGCTACCCAAGATCCATAACCTGAAAATCCAGGATGCCCCATCATCTCAGGGATTGGCACTCTTTCAGTAAGACTGTCTGGCTATGTGGACTCTCTCCTCAGGCTCTATGCTATCAGCATTCCTCGCTATCTTCAAGACACCACTGACTTCCTGAGAAAACTACAATCCATTGGTGATCTTCCAGAAAACACCATCCTGGCCACTATGGATGTAGAGGCTCTTTACACCAATATCCCACACAAAGATGGATTAAAAACCATCAGGAACAGTATCTCACATGAAGTCCTCGCATACCTAGTAGCTCAACTTTGTGACTTTGTACTAACATACAGCCCCTTCAGATTTGGAGATGATTTATATCTTTAAGTCAGTGGTACTGCAATGGCTACCCACATGGCCCTACAATATGCCAACATTTTTATGGCTGACTTAGAACAACACTTCCTCAGCTCTCATCCTCAAGTGCCATTCCTCTAATTATGCTACCCTGACAGCATTTTCATCATCTGGACCTATGGAGAAGAGGCTCTTGAGGAATTTCACTGTGATTTCAATAATTTCCACCCCACCATCAACTTCAGTCTGGACCAGTCTACATGGGAGATCCATTTTCTAGATACTACAGTACAAATAAGTGATGGACACATAACCGTTACCCTATACCAGAAACCTACTGACTGCAATACCTATCTTCATGCCTCCAGCTTTCATCCAGGACACACTACTCAATCCACTGTCTACCGCCAAGTCCTAACCGTATTTGCTCTGATTCCTCAGACAGATACAAACACCTTCAAGGTCTCTATCAAGCATTCTTAAAACTATAATACCCACCTGCAGAAGTTAAGAAACAGATTGACAGAGCCAGATGGGTACCCAGAAGTTCCCAACTACAGGTTAGATGCAACAAGCAAAACAACAGAATGCCACTGGTCATCACCTACAGGCCCCAAGTAAAACCTCTTCAACACACCATCAAGGATCTACAACCTATCCTGGAAAATGAACCCTCCCTCTCTTAAGCCTTAGGAGGTTGGCCAGTCCTCACTTACAGATAACCCCCCCACCCCACAACCTTAAGCAAATACTCACCAGCAACTACACACCATACAACAGGAATACTAAGCCAGGTACTTATCCCTGCATAAAATCCATTGCCACCTCTGCCAATATATCTACTCAAGTGACACCGTCATAGGCCTAACCAAATCAGCCACTCTATCAAGGGCTCATTCAGCTATACATCTACCAATGTGATATATGCCATCATGTGCCATAATGCCTCTCTGCAATATACATTGGCCAAACTGGACTGTCTCTGTGCAAAAGAATAAATGGACACAAATCAGACATCCAGAATGGTCCCATTCAACAGCCAGTAGGGGAACACTTTATACCTGAATATTCTGTAACAAACATGCTAGTTACAGTACTTCAGAAAAACAAAACAAAACAAAACAAAAAAACCCCAAAACAGCAGCAACTTCAAAAACAGACCCCAACGTGAAACTGCAGAGCTGGAACTCGTATGCAAACGAGACACCTTCACACTGGGTCTGATTAGGGATTTGGAATGGCTAACTCATTAAAAAAGGTAATTTCCCCTCTATTAACATTCTTACCTTCTCAGCTATTGTGTTACAGGGCCCTCTTCCCTGCTCTTGAATCAAAACAGTGAGTTTGCTTTGGTGAGATAGGCTAGCAGACTACTCCTCTAGAACTGTTTGAATTGAACTTGTGGTCCACCCTTCTCTGCATGTATATATACACCTACCATACTACAGTTTCCAGTTCATGCATCTGATTAAGGGGATTCTGCCCACAAAAGCTCATGTGATGAATAAATTTGTTAGTCCTTAAAAGTGCCACGGGACTCCTTGTTTGTTTTGCTCTAACTCAGTTGGTGGCTTCTTCTGACATTCATGGGAAAGGATACATGGAGGAAGGGTTAGTCGGGGGTGTTGTCTCCAAAGCTCCATGCACCGGTGAGCGGAGGTAGCTGTCCTTGATGGGTTGCATATGCTGCACTCCCTGAAAGGACATAGCCAAGTACACGCTCCCCACTGCACACTGGGGATCTCTGGGAAGCCTCCCTTATGATGAATGCTTCTTAGGGCTCCCTCTGGCCCACATAGCATGCTCTGAAGCTAATAGGATTCCTTCCATGCATTTTGGATCTGTCCCTCTGGGCAGTCCATCCCAGCTCTGCCCTTATTATGGACTACATACAATTTATACACACTCTTTATTATAGTAAAACTGAAATGTATTCATTCATATTAAATACTATTTATTATTACAGTGTGTTTGGGGATTCTATATAACCATTCAGACAACACAACGTGGCAGAAATTCAGTACAAGTGCTGTAGAAAGTTTGCCTATGTCAGTAAGGTAGCTTTTCCCTCTTCCCTAAACATAACTTATTTTTTTAATTACATATGAGATACTAATAGAGTCTCTCTCTACAGATTTGGGACAAAAGTGTCCACATTAGTGAATGTGAGTTTTAAGTACTCTTTCTCTCGCTTTAGAAGCCAGGAAAAATATAGTGTGATATCTAGACATTGTAACACTCACTATATTTTAGTAAATAGGAATGTGAGACATGTCTATAGCACATAATGCACCAATATGCAAGTTATTTGTATCCTGCTGAAGAATATATTTTATAGCTGTATTAGTCAGGTGGCAAGAGATGCAAACCTTCCTTGGTTTAAAAGAAATACAAAACTGGATATATTTCACAAAACCAATTCAGAGAATGAGGTACTTGTATTCCTTGTTTACGCTGTAAAAAGTGACAAGCTATCAAAAAAAATCTATGTAAAATGAGAAGAACCTGGTAGATAACTTGTAGATAATCTGGTTGATAACTTGGTAGAAGAAGCTGGTAGATAGGGGGAACTAAAATTGACATTGTGTACATTTGGTTGGGAGAGACATCCCAATAAAAATTTATTTTTATGCCAGAGAGCTGGAAGTCAGTGAAATCTTGACCAGTCAATAATGCTCAGCTATCAACAAAAAACTCATGAAACTTGAGAATGATTCAAACATAAATAATGAATCATTGCTCATTTGGATGAAAGTTCTCATTTGAGTACTACATTAGGGCTTTTAGGCTATGTCTACACTGGCAATTTAAGTCGACTTAAGGAAGCTTAAGTTGACTTAAATTAAGCCGCATCCACACTAAGCTTTCATTAAGTCGACTTAAGAAATTCCTTAATAACTTAATGAATGCTTAAGTCAACTTAATAAGAACTGCCTATTAGGTCGACTTAAGGCTGCTTAGGTCGACCTAAGCCCAGTGTGAACGTTTAAGTCCACTTTGTTAAGTCGACTTAAGGGTGGTTAGTTGACTTAACAAAGTGGAGAAAGTTGACTTAAAGTTAAGTCGACTTAGTCCACTTTGTTATGTCGACTTAATAAGGTTGATTTTAAGTTGACTTAAAGTCAACCTTATTAAGTCGACTTAATAAAGTCAACTTAACTTTTCCTAGTGTAGACATAGCCTTAGGGTCTGTCACCTTGGAAAGAAAATTCGGCTTTGCTCACTACAGCTATTACATTCCCAAACTACACTTAACAGTGTTTTTTTCAGATTTCTGTAACCCTCAAGCTGACAGCTGGTTTGTTTCTCAAACCCTGCTACAGAGCCAAATCTAATTAGAAGAGATTTATTTTGGGTGCCCTTTGCAAGGATTTACATGAAGAATTCTGACATTTTTATTTTCATTTATTGGTTTTACAGCACCAAAAACTGAGCTGGGCACTTTACAGGAAACATAGACCTAGGTGGACTTTTCACTGGAAACTTTTTCACTGAAAAATACAGATGCAGGTTAACTAAGATATTTCACTAGCTTGTGTTGTTAGCCAAGTTGTTTTAATAAAAACAAAATGAACCAAAACCAAAAAACAACAAAACACCCCATCCAAAACCTCTGAAAACAGCTAAACATTTCATTGATATTATCAAAAGGACATTTTCTAATTTTTTAATTCAAAAACCTCTTTTCATTTAGAATTTTAGTTCAGTTTAGTTTTAGTTTCAAAAAATAAAAAAACAAAATGGTTTGTCTGACACAAAACATTTGTTTTTTCAATTTTTCAGTTTGGCCAGCTGTACAGGTTATCTGCCAGAAGACTTTATAATGGAAGTTCCAATTATGGCTTGTGGTCACAGCCTGTATGTGGGAGGAGGCTGAAATTCTGACCTGGCACAGTGGAATCACCGTCCCAGATCTCCTAAAGCACCCAGAAGCTGGACATCAGCTACTCTGCCTCTTTATGGAATGCAACGGACTATCCCCCACATGACAGTCTCCGCTCCTTGTTTGATAGGAAAAGTGAAACTATGGCTTCTTCTCTTTCCTATGCTTTCAGGGCACCATTTATTCCTGGGGTAAAAGGGAGGGAGCAATCTTTGCTGGGTAGAATCTGGAGTTAAATTTTAGATATAACTTAAGTAGTGAGGATAACAAAAGAAAAAAAAGGGTGGAAACAAGTAGGAGAAGAGTTGCAAACTCTATTGAAGTCAGTGGGAATATTTCCATTGACTTTAGCAGACACGTTATTTGGTTCTATTTTGTTATTTGTGTGGCTGATGTGTTTCAAAATATAATTGTCTTTGGAAAAAGGGCAAACATATAGCAAAGATTAGCAAGTCACTTTTGAGGATACTAAGATACTTATTAGTTATGTCCTATATACTCATACCTGCCATTTAATTTTAGACAAACTGACTTCCCAAAGACAACAGAGTCCTGTGGCACTTTTAAAGACTAACAGATTTATTTATCGCATGAGCTTTCGTGGGAGAAAATGCCACTTCATCAGACGCTTTGAAGATGGGAAACTTACAGAATGGGAGGAAATTAAATGCAGGGGAGTGTATGACATAGGATCAGGTCAGGCTGTAACAGCAAATCAAAATAATCTTTCTGGGTGAAACCCATGGATTTATATAAAGTGTTTCTTTATAGTTCACTCTTTTGTCTTGTAAACCATTCTCCTGTAGTTCAAAATATTTTAATAGAATCTTTATGAAATGATTTTAGAATGACATAGTTAAAGACTTGTGAAATGGCTAAGTGGTTCAGGGTTCACTATGGCGATAAGGATTCTAGTAACTACTGCAGAATGGCTCCAATTGGCCAAGTATGTTGGTAATAAAAGCTAGTTGGTAGAAATTCATAGTTTCAGTCAAATTCAGGACAGGTACATATATATAAAAAAGGAGGGCTCCATTGCTGACAATCTCAGAAAAAACAGCAAAGATAGGTGGCAAGATTCTGCCACCTTTTCTTGTACTGGAATGATGCCTTACTTCTCAAATCATTGCTCTGATTTTAATGTAACTATTTATAGAATAAGATAGTATGTGGAAAGGTGGCAAGATCTGGAAAAGAAAATAAACTACAGCCTCTTTGTGAAAGCTGATTCCTCCAATTCAAGGGAGAAGCAAATTGGCTGGATACTGTGCTGTATTTGTTTTAGCTAAACAAGACATTAGTCTCCATAATGATTAGTATCGTGCTTTTCACAAAGAATTAGATTCACATTAAAAATAAGTAAAAGGGGGGAAATGGCACCAGACTCATAACAGAATTTACCCGAGGATGTCTTTTGATGGCTTCAAAAGACTTTTAGATCACCAGTAACAAATTAGAGTATGGTATTGCACTTGTATTTTCAGGAATGAACAACATGAAATTTCAGTGTTCCAGGGTTTTCTTATTTAATGTCTGCTTACCACTCTTGTTTCTACAGAGTAACACCTTGTATTGCAAACAGCCTTACTGAAACCAATGGAATTGCTTGGGAAGTCAGGTGTTAGTCACCAAAAACAGAAATAGCAGAATCAGACCCTTTGTGTTCAAGGATTTTCAAATAAATCCAGTGACACCAACTAGACTTATGGGTATACGTCCTTGTGCATCAAAGTAAGAATGTTTAAGCAGTGACTGAATATTAAGTAAGACACATTACCTGGGAGATTATCCTGCATCATTACTTATGCTATATTTTATATAAATTTTGGCATAAAAGCAGAACTGGGTTACTTACACACAATATTATGATGTTTATCAGTGCTAAACAACAACCTATGAATACAAACTACAGTGTATTAATGAATACTACAGTGAAAATTCTGCAAGGTAATTTGCTGTCATGGTAACATTAGTTTACACTGAGGGCATACATTTTGAAAACCACTCAACAGGCAGCATATATATAAAGAAGGTGGATCATACAAGTGACATGGAATTACAAGTGAACATGATTACGTTTATCTATTTTAGGTTACTATAGGTCCTTACTACCATTGAATCTGAATGCCTTAAAAATGCTTAATATATTTATCCTCACAACAGCCCATTAAAGAAGGGAAATGCTATTATCCCCATTTTACATAGAGAGGCTATGTCTACACTGGCAATTTAAGTCGACTTAAATTAAGCCACTTCCACACTAGGCTTTCATTAAGTCAACTTAAGAAATTCCTTAAGTCGGCTTACTGAAACCTTAAGTTGACTTTATAACTACCACTCATTAGGTTGACTTAAGCCTCCTTAGGTCGACCTAACCCTTCCTTAGGTCGACCTAAGCCCAGTGTGGACACATAAGTCCACTTTGTTAAGTCGACCCAAGGGTGGTTAGGTCTACTTAACAAAGTGCACTAAGTCAACCTGAAGTGTTGCCACTTGTTAAGTCGACTTTAATAATGTCGATTTTATGTCGACTTAAAGTCGACCTTATTAAAGTTGACTTAACAAAAGTCGACTTAATTTTTCTAGTGTAGACATAGCCAGGGGCAAGTGACTTACTCAAGATCACACAAGATGTTGGAGGCAAAGTAAAGACTTGAGCTGAGGCCTTCAAGTTCTAGGTTGGTGCTCTAATCACTGTTCTGGTTACAGGATGATTGGACCTACAAAGTGTAACAACTCCTAAAAAACCTCTGAGGAACCTGGAAATTATACTCTGTATAAAAACAAACAGAGTCCTGTGGCACTTTTAAAGACTAACAGATTTATTTATCGCATGAGCTTTCGTGGGAGAAATCCCACTTCATCAGATGCTTTGAAGATGGGAAACTTTACAGAATGGGAGAAAATTAAATGCAGGGAAGTGTATGACATAGGATCAGGTCAGGCTGTAACTCTGTATGTGATCGAGTTAGGGTTAAATATAAACAATACTTACAAGGGGGAACACTTGTAGGAAACATGGAAGCCAATGGTATTTACATAGTATTTGTTCACAATAAAAATTATGTAGCCAGATTCTGATCTCCTTACTCATGTTGAAGAGTCCCTGACTCCATGAGGCCCCAATGACATCAGTATTGGCTACCAAGTAAGACATTACACAGTGTAAATGAGAGAATCAGCATCTGACTGATAATTACAACAGTCATTGAGGATCTGGGCTCAGTTTGTAGAAAATGTCATGGCTGTCCTTCTCCTGTCTGTGGATAACTAGTCATGCCTCATTCACTGCCTGTATTGTTACTGATCAGTTATATTAACTACTTGTGTTTCATTCACTATATACATGGTTATTAATTAGTTATATCAGAGCTTTGTAACTTCCTAGCAAATAAATTTTATGTTTGAATTGCACTCAAAAGCTTAAGCAGAAATTGGTTGTTTCACCAGCAATGAAAAACACGTTTATTTTTAAATGTTCACTAAAGATGGTATTAAACAGTCTCACTTATTCTTTGCACTTTGCATTTCCTAACTTGTGTAACCACACTCAAAAAAGCCACTTACCACATTGCTGCAACCAAGAAAAAAATTAAGTACATGAACAAGAAGTGAGAGAGTCTGAAATTCGCAGTACTTAGTGTGTGAATTCTTTGGAAAATTCATTTTTTTCTTCCCTCCCTGTGCCCCACAGCTTATGTTTTAAACCAATTTTTGAACACTTGCAATTTTATCTGGTTGATTGTTTAAAATGAAAATCTGAATCCCTGCTTACATTGGAGGGTGAGTTATTTAAAGAAATGAATTTTCCTTTTGCTTACTTCTCAGTAAACTTGAACTAGTTTGATTTTCTTGTTCTTTTCTCCTTCCTTCTAAACAAGACCTCTTGTTGATCACAAAATACATGGGGCACTCAAAGTTTCCTTGCACTCATTTATAGTGCAACAGGAAGAGGTTGCTGTGAGATGTCCTGAACTGTATGCTGTTTAGTTCAGCATCTACCACATGGAATTCTAGTCTTCTTAGTGGGTGCATCTACACAGGCAAGTTTGGTTGACTTAAGGATGCTTACGTTGACCTAAACAAAGCTGCATCCGCACTGGGCTTTTTTTAAGTCGATTTAAGCATTTCCTTAAGTCGACTGAAATCAATGCATGTCATGTTGTTGTCACATTGGACACAGGATATAAGAGAGGCAAGGTAGATGAGGTCATACCTTTTATTGGACCAATTTCTGATGGTGAGAAAGACAAGCTTTTGATCTTACATGGAGGCCTTCAGGAAATGTGTTCAAAGCTTCACAGCTAAGTACAAAGTCAAACAGATTGTTTAGCATAATAGTCAACTGAAATCAATGTGAGTTTTGCTTGAGTACAGGCCTCAAGATTTCATCAATTATATTTTGATTTTTTTTAATTTAAGCCTAGACTACTTGAGAATGTGTCTTTTAGTAAAATTCCATTGTTAAAATAGTAATTCAAAGGCATTGAACTTATGTACAGTTGGGCAATCCCTGCTCTGGAAGAAAGTGAAGAGATTGAAAGCAAGGAGACTTGGAGATCACTATCTTGGTTCTCCATTATAAGTTTGTACTTTATGGATTCAGAGTCAGTTTAGCTACAGCAAATCAGTATTTCATTTCCATTTACCATGACTGCTCTGCAATGTTTTTAATCATGCTTTTTAAAAAAGAAAAAAAAATGAAAAGCACTCTCGAAGAAGGAATATATCAAAGGAACTTTACACATTGATTGGTGTAGTCAGCATTGTTCACACAAAATCCTACATGGATGGTCATGGTAGAAGAGATTACATTATAATATTATTGATCTATAACACATTACTTTGAGAGCTCTACTTTTAATTAATTACTGTAAAACATGAAGCAGAGCGGTATGTCCTTTTCCTTCACTAGAGCATTTCCTTTGATTGAATAAAAATAGTAGCAAGAATGTTAGAATAGATTAACCCTTTTATAGTAATTGGTATTGATAAAGTCAGGGCCACCTGTGAACAAATAAGTGTCATGTGGTCAGAAAGGAAGTTGGTTAAGATCAGATCCAGGGCATTTGAGTTCTATTTCCAACTCTACTAAAGACTTCATCTGTGATTTTGAGTAAGTCTCCTAGCCTTTTGGGGCCAGATTTTTAAAGGGGAGTTAGGTACCTAAGTCCGATTGATTTCATCTTCCTCATTGGTAAAATAGAATATTAATACTTCCCTCTGACAAATATTGGGGGAGGATTAATTTGGATATTAGAGTGATGAATTGCCAAGAAATAAAAACAAATAGTGCAGTATAAATTAGATCACTAAAGCACTTGAACACAGAGATATGTTTTCAACAAACCTGAAACTATTCTACAGCATTATGATCATGATCCAGGAAAGCACTTGTGGTTGTGCATAAATCCATCCCTATTCAGCACATCACTCAAAAACATGCATAATTTTAAATTTTGAATTCCATGGGTTCTGATAAGCTTAAGTGCAGTACTGAATAAGAATGATTGACTGAACATGTTTGTTACTTAATAAAGCTGACAGGCCTACGATTTAAAAAGGAAAGTCCACAGGAATTCAAGTATAATGTTTAATCTCAACATTTTAAGCATGTACAGGTAAAAGGGCACACTGTATAATTACCCTGCTCTCTGTGTCTATAAGCCTTGTTTGGAACAATCCAAAATTTATTTGTTTATTTAAACATATTTTAATATTATTTATCATCCTGGCCCAAATATTCATCTCCTTCAGAAAATTCCAGTGGAAGGAGCTAGGCAGAAAGAAAACTCCACAAAGGTTTTTAAAATGTGGCCCAAAATATTTAATATATAATTTTAGGAAAAGCTTTTTAAAAGCCTACAAGGTAACACTGTTTGATAGTAGAAAACATAATTACAGCACTTTTCTATTTATTAAATATCAAAATCCATTAAGGTAAAAGAATGTGTTCCCTTTTCAATAGCTACCATTAGTTTAGAAATTGAATAAAGAATGTATTTTAATATTTGCTCTTTACTCAAGATATGACTCTCATAAAAGCACAATAATTTATTCCAGCAAACTTTACTAAATATCCAGCATTGCTTACATCCTGCAGGTTACTTCATTCTGCTCACAATTAGACACAAAATGTAATTACCTTAAAACAAGTTTGATACATATATACATTTTTGGACAACACAGCCATTGTCATTGCCTTCAAAAACAGAATTAGTCCCAGTCTCTCCAAACAGAAGTGCTCTTATATAATCACTTTAAAAGCGGATCTCACTTTGACTTTTTATTCACTTGGAAGTAGCTATGACTGTTTTGTTTAATTCACCTTCAGGCAACTCTCCTACAGATATAGGCAGGCATATTCATGTCTTTAGAAAATAAAGACTGCAGGATTTTTGGCTCTTCTCTTATTTTTCACTCAGCAAAAACCTCATTGAGCCAAGCCTACTGAACCAATGGGCTTTCCACTTGAACAAAAATAAAGTAATGACTTTAGGATTTGCCCTTGTTAACTAATACATCATATGAATAGTAGAAAATAATTTAATATTCTCTCTAATCTAATACAAGATTTTTTTTTTCTTATCTGACTGTCTCTCTGTAGTGACTAATGGCTGGTTCCATACACCAGTTTCCCGTTTGTACTGTCACTAATATTTACACAAAAAAGGTTAGAAGTAGGGTCAGGATTCACAGTGTAAGAGACTACATTACATATCATTGATCAGCAGTGTATTTGTGTAGGCTTGCAACTGCTACAATTAGTAGGGTAAACTGGGTAAACAATTTCCCCTCTAATATCACTGATAAGTTTCTTAAAATGCATATTACTAACCGACCCTTAACTAGTGAAGTCATTTATCAACAAAGCAATTCAGTGGAAACAAAGATACACTGTACAGATTCACAGTAGCCTGTCCTGGAATTAGTGTGTTGCATTTACTGAAACCAATGCGGCTGTTCAATCTACTTCAGTATAAATGAAAAACCACCTTGTATGACTTCCAATGAGCAGATTCCACTTTGTTTATATATCTTTTTGCTTTATTTTGTATAGATTGCAGCTTAGTTGTAAAAGCCTCATTCCAGTGCTCCGGCTATAATAAGATACCAGTCAAGTGATCATCTATGTGTATCAGTCTGACTGGTAAGGGTTATTGCTCAATAGATCTCTCTTTATATTTTACTTACACACACACACACACACACACACACAAGAAAGGGAGAGAGATGCTTTAGAAAATGGCAAGAGACTCCTCCAATGTATGTATATGGAATAAATTGCCCCTTTCAAAGGTCTTTCTTTGAGCTCTAATAGCTACAGATTGGTGTAAGTCCTTTATTAGGAGTTTTAATATCTTTCCAACATTTTTATTCTCATTAATTATGACAATTCTGGATGTTCTTTATAGCCATAGCCAATCAATCCCTTTTTTGAAGCTTTTTAGTTTTTGACCTCAACAGCTTCCTGTGGCACTGAGTTCCAAAGATTAATTATTCATTGTGTAAAAAGGTATTTCCTTCTCATTGATGAATTTCCCATATTTTAATTTCATTCAGTGGTCCTCTGTTCTTGTGTTACGACAGAGGCATAAAGAGCCTCCCAATCTACCATCTAACATGTGCATGATGCGCATATATACATAATTTCAGGTCTAACACAAACCAGAAATAGTTGCATGTTTGTTGACATGCTTAATTCTTTTCTGATTGTTGTGCAGAGGGACCAGATGGTGTTCCATACCATGTGGAGGTGGGGATGGGGCATTCTACACCCTGAGGAATCTCTGCTGCTGTAGTGGCCCAAAGACTTAACAAGGTCAACTTAAAGTCGACTTTGTTAAGTTGACTTAGCAAAGTCGACTTACTTGAACAAGTGTAGACATAGCTTTAGTGTCTCCCAGTACACACACAAAGATATATATTTCTCTTCCCACTCCTGACAGTAGAAGCTAGAATTGAATGTATATACTTTTAAGCTTTCCATTGCACAGCCCTTCTTTTCACCGTATGTTTGCGCAATGCCGAACAGAATGGGGCCTTTATCTATTATTGGGCTTCTGATTCATGCCCACAGTACAACTAATCAATTAGATTTATTGGTTTGTACTGCGTCTGTGGGCAGGCTTTGTCAAAAAAGTGGGGCTTACATTATACTTTGAAGTTCATGGTCAGCCTGATCTCTTCTAGAAGCAAGTTCTAGTTTAATTTCAGCAGCCAGAGAGAGCTGCTGCTGGCATCAGTACTTCCCTTTTGAATTGTTTTCTCTTTTAAACAAAACTTTAGGCAAAAATGTCTTGCAAACTTTCAGAAATTTCTCTCGAGTACTCCTCACTGGCTGCACTCTGAACTTTCATCATATTTATTGTACTGCCCTAAAGCTCTGACAGAATTCCAAATTTGCTAGATTCAGTGAGCACGTACAAAGGGTGTCAACAATTTCCTTTTACCTGATTCCCCTTGTAATCTAATTCCTATCTGCCTCAGTTTTGGATTACACAGTCTTGTCTCTTTTACTGTTGGCAGATTCACCATAATGTGTATCATCAAAGAGCCATTAGTTCCCCCTGTTGTCACATATATATGTCAAGCCCTTGATGCTTTCATCCATGAAGTCTCACAGTATGTCATAGTTCATAAGCACAAGTTGCTTTTATTTCTAGGCCAACCACCTATGTCCCCCTATAACCCAAACAAATGATACTCACAGCACTGAGTGAGCACCCCTGTGCTACTCAATAAATAAGAACAGGCAGACAAAATTCAGACATATACTCAAAGGTGGCTGGACTGACAATCAATTCTCTACAATATTGTTAATCATGTTTCAGTCGCTGACATACTAGCTCTCCCGCTTCCTCTCCTAAAACATCCAGGAGGAGCCTTCTCAGGCAACCATAGCTATAAAGATCAGTGATCATAAAGAAAAATAAAAGTAATAAACAAGAAGGTGTTCTCCATTCTAAACCTTTCATGAGCCAAAGTCTGACTACATCTTTCAGGGGGTGGAGTAAAGATAACATCATCCAATCACTCTTTACTTAGCATATCTGCTACATATTGTAACAAGTATCTTTGTCATACATAAGCATAATTCTAAAATATCTAATTAAAAGGAAACACTTTCACTGCTCCCAAACAGCATATTATGAGTTTGACACCTTTCAGCTGACAGTTGTAACATCATTTCCACCCCCTCTAATTTTAAGCATCAAAATTACCTAAATAATTGAAAGAATATTTCACAAATTGTTTAAGTGAGGCTTGGAAAATCTGTTCAAATGAATATCTATGTGTTTGTGGCACTCACAGAAGGCAACTCAGTGCAATCTTTCTGCTATTTACAGCACCAGACACTGATACGCATATCTGGTACCACTGAGTAAGTACATTAGTTTTAAAGATAATGAGAGGATTTCCGGCTTAAGGAATGCTGCATCAGGTTCTACCACCCACATATCAGGATACGTGACATGGTCCTCAGCGAAAGTGACAAATAATTATTTTGTCTTGGACCTCACTCAACATCAACATGTGTTTGATTTCCCACAAAGGAAATGAAGCCTTCTGAACTGGTTTCATTCAGACATGGAATTTGTGCTGCAGTGCAATTTCAGTGGCATTTTAGAGACACTCCACTATGTCATTGTGGGCAGCTACAAACCATAACACATATTGCTGAGGACTGCAAAATGACTCAACTTTCTGGAGGTCTTCATGCCTTGAAAGCTATTGATAAGAATGCTGTGGCTTGATTTGACCAGATTGTATATGCCAAATAAATAATATCATCAATATGCAGCCACCTCTGAGATGGACATCAACCTGCAGTCCACACAACAGTTAAGGGAATGGAAACTGGCCAAGGGTACTGAACAAATTGTTTTCTTCCAATAATGTCATAAAATATTTAACACCCGCACCGGCAGCCATACCCTCAAATCCCCCTTGCAGACACCTCAGCTAAGACAGCATTTCCCTGCTACTCTAAAGAGCTACTTGAGAATGATTGGTCCTCCAACATGCAACACTGAAAACTGAATGGAACTCAATTCATTCAACATGAAAAGGATGAAGGAATAGTTATGCAACAAATTTGATAGCCAAAATCTCAATGGGTTTGTCAAAGTTCCCTCAGAAATTGTTGTTTCCACTCGTTTGGCACCACTCTCTCAGCTCACAAAAGGTCAGCAAAGTCTGTTGATAAGTCTGGCTACAGTTGCTGCTGACTAGCTACTGTTCTGTGGTGATTTCTTGTTGTTATAATGCCAAATGACGCAGAAATCTTTAAAGATTTATTCTCCTGCTTTGCAAAGAGTAAGAACAAAGGGCTATCTTGTACAATACCTTTTTGTCAATCTAAGCACAGCCAGAATATTGATTCCTATTAATTAATTACTTTGGCTCAGATGCAGTTATGATCCTGGGTATGAATTTGGGGGTTTTCTTCTTTATTGATCATAAAATCCAGTTGCTTTGACATTTTCTCAGTTTATTGGATGATAACTGTTTAGCTTAAGAGCAGTCTCTTATTTATAGTTTGAGCAACGTTTAGCCACACTGGTGAACTTTTATTCATACAAGTAGCCCGACTAGAAACTGGAGCTTCAGTGGGGCTACATATGTAAGTGCTCCGCAGTGTACGCAAAGGTTGCCCTACTTAAGCCTTGAAGTGTAATTTAGTCTTTAAATTCATCTTTTTAACCAGTCAATCCTATTTAGTCAAAGTTTAAATTTTCCATCTTCAAAGCATCTGACAAAGTGGGATTTTCTCCCATGAAAGATCATGAGATACATAAATCTGTTAGTCTTTAAAAGTGCCACAGGACTCTGTTTTTCTGCAATAGAATAACACGGCTACCCCTCTGGAACTCATACCAAATATTATTCAAGCCAAATTCACCAATGGTCTAAGTGACTGCAACTCCTCTGATGTTAGGAACTGTACAGATTCTTAGGGTAAGCTCACACTGCAGTTAAGAACTCATGACTGGCTCATACCACCTGACTCAAGCTCACAGGATGCTGGCTAAGGGGCTATTTAACTATGGTGTATACACTACAGCCTGGGATCTAGGAACCTGTGAAATTCATAGACTCTAAGGTCAGAAGGGACCAATATGATCATCTAGTCTGACCTCCGGCATAATATAGGTCACAAAACCTCACCCACCTTCTGCTGTAATAGACCTCTAACCTATGACCAAGTTATTAAAGTCCTCAAATCGTGATTTAAAGACTTTAAAATACTGAGAATCGACTAGCAAGTGAGCCGTGCCCCATGCTACAGAGGACAATGAAAACCACCTAGAGCCTCTGTCAAACTGCCCACAAGGAAAATTCCTTCCTAACCCCAATTACGGTGATTGGTTAAACCCTGATCATGTGGGCAAGACTCACCAGCCAGATAACCAAGAAAGAATTCTCTGTAGTAACTCAGAACCCACCCCATCAAATGTGCCATCTCAGGCCATTGGCATATCTATCACCACTAGTCAAAGATAAATTCATTGTCAAACCAGGCCATCCCATCATACCACCCCCTCCATAAATTTATCAAGATCAGTGAAGTGGGAGAATTCCAGAACTTGGGCTGCAGCCTGAGTCCAAACATCTGCATAACAATTAAACAGCCCCACAAGCCTCAGACCTGTTAGCCTAAGTCAGCCTGCATAGACCAGCTGTAGGTTTTTAATTGCAGTGGAGGCATAACTCTAGTGTGAATTTGTCCCAGAGATATTTTCATATTTTTAACTAAGCTTTGCTCAGACTTGCATTTTGGTACAAATGGAAGGCCCCAGAAATCTAGAACCCAAGTCTGCAGAGCAGCCAGGTAGCAGCCTCTGCAGGTTTCCACCCAGCAGCTCTTCTTATCAAGTTGCATTCCTTTTCCCATAAGCTGCTGTGGACAGAGGCCAGGAGAAGGTGCCATGGGTCTGACAAACAGCAGCTACCTGGCTTGAGATTGGCTCCCTCCCCTATATAAACCAAGGGGAATTCCAGGAAGTGTCCAGGCAAGAGCATGGATCTCCAGTAGCTGCCATGACTGTTCCTGCTGCTTAAATCCTGGCTAACCTGGCTTGATCTGGGCTTCCCTCCTGACTCGGAGCCTGAAACCTAACCCAGACTCTGCCCCTCGCAATCACCATGGCTTGGGACACAGCTACAAACTCCTTGGCTACTCCCAGTCTTAGGTTTTCCCTGCTATGATCTTTGGCCCTGACTACCCTGGTTGGGATCCTGACAGTGAATGAGTAACTTGTGTGTGATTCGGCAGGAACAACTGAAGGTATTAAAATTATCAATACAGGTGCTTCTTTGGAAAGTCAGATTTAGGGACCTTTTATTCCTTGAATAAAGGTGGTGATAAATTGCAGTGAGGCAAGTCTCTGTTGCAGAAATCTTAGCTAAAGTACCACTATTGTATCTCAAGGAAACACCTGTCTTGGGCAGTCTTGGAATCTCACAGCTTAATCACATGCAACCTGTCTTCACACATAGGAAACAACCTCATCTAGACAAACAAGAAGCCTTGTGGCACTTTTAAAGACTAAGAAATTTATTTATCTCATGAACTTTCGTGGGAGAAAATCCCACTTCTTCAGACCCTTGAAAATGGAAAAAAAAAAAATATTGAGCATTACGTACCCTCATCTAGGCTCTTCAGCAAGGATCATATGGCTCTGAAAGCTGATCTTGCCATTATTCCTCATTTTTTGCAGCAGCTCTGCATCACAAAGGAACTTCTGAAAATACTTCCCTGTTAATCACAGAGGAATTTGGCATACACAATCCCCTTAACCACTGTCTAGCTTAGGTGAATTTCATCCCATGTTTATAAATCCAGCATGTGTGATGTTAGCATCTGTTGCCATAAAAGTACTAAAGTTATTTCCTAAGCATCTTAAAAATGTATTTCGAGGAGATAGGATTATTATAATGACTACTGCTTCCTAACAACATTCTGCATGGGAAGCAAAGCCACTGACCTTTTGTTTATATGATTTTTAAAAATTCTTTTGTGCCTGAAATATTAAGGGGACTATTATGCCTCTGCTTCATGTTGAAGGCAACCTAGATCTCCCTTGCTGCAGAATAATCTGATTATGTTGCTGTTTATTAAGACGATTACCTACCTTTAGCAAACATGGAGAACAATTTGATCATCATCCTCTTTATTACAACCATTAACATATTTGAAAACTTTGCAGGTCTCCCCTCAGTCTTCTTGTCTCAAGACTAACCATATCTTTTCGTTTAACCTTTCCTCATAGATCATTTACCATGATAGTTGCTCTTCTCTGGATTCTCTTGAATTCATCCACATCTTTCCTAAAATATGGGTCTGGAACTGGGTGCAGTACTCCAGCTGAGGCCTCACCAGTGCCACATAGAGTGGGATGCTGAACTCCTCTGTCCTGCATACAAGCAAGCCTGTTAATACTCACCAGAATATCAGCCTTTTTTTGCAACTACACCAGACATTTGATTCATATTCAGTCTGTGAACTACTATAATTCCCAGATCCCTTTCTAAGCATCACTGCCTTGCCATTTATTCCTCATTTTGAGAGCAGCCATCAATGGTTCACAGTCATGCTGGAAAGGCATAATGAGTGGGGAACCACAGGGATCGGTTCTGTTCAATATTTTCATTAATGATTTAGATGATGACATAGAAAGTGCACTTGTAAAGTTTGCCGATGAAACCAAGCTGGGAGGGACTGCAAGTGCTTTGGAGGATAGGATCACAACAATTTAAAATGATTTGGATAAACTGGTGAAATGGTCTGAGGTAAACAGAATGAATTCAGTAAAGACAAGTGCAAAATACTCCACTTAGGAAAGAATAATCCATTGCACACATACAAAATGGGCAATGACTGCCTAGGAAGGAGTACTGCAGAAAGGGATCTGGGTGTCATAGTAGACCATAAGCTAAATATGAGTCAACAGTGTAACGCTGATGCAAAAAAAACCAAACACCATTCTGGGATGTATTAACAGGAGCATTGTAAGTAAGACACGAGAAGTAATTCTTCCACTGTATTCCATGCTGATTAGGCCTCAACTGTAGTATTGTGTCCAGTTCTGGGCGCCCCATTTCTGGAAAGATGTGGACAAATTGGAGAAAGTCCAGAGAAGAGCAACAAGAATGACTAAAGGTCTGGAACACTTGACTTACGATGGAAGATTGAAACAGCTGGGTTTGTTTAATCTGGAAAAGAGGAGACTTAGAGGGGACATGATAACAATTTTCAAGTACCTAAAAGGTTGTCAACAGGAGGAGGGAGAAAAATCATTCTCCTTAACTGCCCATGATAGGACAAGAAGCAATGGGCTTAAATTATAGCAAGGGAGGTTTAGCTTGGACACTAGGAAAAAATTCCTAACTGACAGGGCGATTAATCACTGGAATAAGGTGTCTGGGGAGGTCATGGAATCTCCATCATTGGAAGTTTTTAAGAGCAAGTTAGACAAACACCTGTCAGGGATGGCTTAAGAGGGTACTTGGTCCTGCCATGAGTGCAGGGGACTGGACTCGATGATCTCTCATGGTTCTTTCCAGTTTCTATGGCTATGTCCACACTTACTAAAGTTAGTTCAAATTAGTTAATTCAAACTAACTAATTTGAACTAATTTTAGTTAGTTCAAATTAACTTAATTCGAACTAGCATGGCCCCACTAGAATGCTAGATCAAACTAATCAAGTGCCATGCATGGCACTTGCTTAGTTCGAATTAGTAAATTGCATTAAGGTCAATGTGCTGGTTAGTTCGAACTAAGCGCTTAGTTTGAACTAACATGGCCACATTCGGTTAATTTGAACTAACTAGTTCGAATTAACCGTTAGTTTGAAAAGTATAATCAAATTTATTAGTTCAAATTAAGGAAGCCCTTGATTCAAACTAACAAAAGCCTAGTGTGGTCAAGGCTTAAATGAGTTCAAATTAAGCTTCCTTAATTCAAACTAACTTTCCAGTGTAGACATAGCCTATGGTTCTTTGAATCTGTGAAGTGAGAAACTGCAAAGACTCTGGTAAAAAAAATCAGCAAAAGTCTGAAAACCACTAACTCAGTTATACAATGAAATTGCTACCAGATTGTATCAGAGGAATCATTCTTGGATTTAAAGTACTTTAAATAACTAAAGATGAATACCAAGGACTGGGGTATAAAGCAGATTATTATTAACACTGACTGTTTGGAGTAAAGTGTAAAATACCTTTTTAATATAACCTTTCCTCAGCTATGGCTCTTATAAAAAAGTGTAAAAATCCTATGCATTCTTAGGAGTCAGGGGAAAGAGAAAGAAAAATGGCCTTTAGAAATTTTTTATCTGCTTCATAAGTGTTGTTCTGCACTTATATACTAAGATGACAGGTACCTGTAAATATCTGTGAGATTTTAAATATAAATAAGAGAAGATATAAGCCTCTGATTGCAAGAAGCTGGGAATGGACAACAGGGAATGGATCACTGGATAATTGACTGCTCTGGTCATTCCTTCTGAAGCATCTGGCATTGTCCGCTGTTGGAAGACAGAACGCTGGGCTAGATGGACCATATTGCCATTCTTATTGACAATATTAACATTAAAACCGCTATAATTTTTTCCTGCCTGTGGGAGTGATTTGCCTGGAAATTAAGGATAATATTAGTGTACCTTATAAAAACTGAAAAACTGGCTGTTTAAAGTAATTTTATATAACGTCTTCACTGATGATTCCATCTAATTAATATCAAGTTTATATTTGCAACTGATCACCCAGGTCTCATTTAATTGTCTATGAAGTATTGATTGTCTGCTTATGATAAAGGTAATACAGAGGTTTTGAAATAAACTAAATTGAACTAGTTTTTAAATAAATTACAAGAAAAAAATGGAACTCTTGCTTGAAACGCCTTCTCTTGCATTTGTTTCTAACCAGTGAACAGTAGAGAAAGTTCTGTCTTTAATATTTAGCTGGTGACAATAAATTAGAGCTTTAGCTTTCATACTTAGAGAGCATAGAGTCTTATTCTGGAAAAAAACTTGAGTAAAAATTGGCATTTGGGGCCCGGTCTCACATGGTGTTGAACATTCCTGTCCTGTTCCACCAAAGCATTTGAGCACATTACCATCTACATTTGAGCAGTGCCTCTGACACCTATGGGAAAAGGGAGGAAGAAGTGGAGGACTTTAGAGGCTGGAGTTCCTCACAGGCTGGAAGTGAGAGCATAGGCAGAGCACCATACTATGGACCTATGAGAGTACCTTGAATTATTTATATAGCAATATTTTACTTAAAGTACATACAGTGAAATAAATTTCATGGACAGTAAGTACCTGCAGAGAAGCAAAGGACTGCCAGCGTATGGAGACTTGGGCCCCCATATTACAATGAACTTCATGGGGAAACCTGAATCCATGCAGAATGTCACTTAGTTCAATGAGAGTCTGTCCATGCAGAGCTCATTGCAGGGGCCTTAGAAATCTTTTCTCACCTGCAGCTGTTTCCTCTGTGATTGTGGTAAAGCTGGTAACTATGCTATGCCCGTTCTGTGGAGAAGGCTTTCGTTTCCATCTATGTCAATCTAGTAGCCTTTAGAACAGCTAAAATTTACTAAAAACCATTTTAATAATGATAAATGTGAGTCACTTGGTTTACTTGCAGATTTCAATGCCTCTATATAGTATTTTTCCACTTTTAATACTTGTGTTTATCAAAATGCACGTATCCTGAAAAATAAGTGTATTCTGTAAACTGTGCATGTTTGCTTTCTGGGTGAACACTTCAGATGTTATATCATCTAAATACACCCTTTTCCTGCTTCTTCTCGTTTTCTGCACACCCCATTTTAATTCTACACCATTTTTGTATTGATTCTACTTTCCCATCTTTTATCACTTCAGCTTTTCATTTAGTCTGCCTGCCAGAATTCAGTGTAATCTTTTCCAGTCATTTATGTTACCTTCAGGTCGCTACCGCAAATTTGAGTCCAAGTGACACCTAGTGAGTGTAGTCCATGAGCTGGTCACTGAAACATCTTTATTTGTTGCCTCACAGTGCCAAAAGTAGATTATTTGTTTACCCATATCTATGGCATGCTTCCAATCTGTACTGCTTCTCAGGTGGAAGCCTTCAAGGCTTTCCTATTCTCCTCTGTTGTTGCCAGGGAGATGTTGATGTCTACATTTATTTGTAAAGGAACAACCCCTTTCATCATAACAGAAACTATCCTGTGACAATTTTAGCCCCCCTAATGCTCATTTTAAATCAGACATTGGGCGTATAATTTTCTGAGATGTTAAGAAAGAACTTCACCCTACCTGCAATTGCCAGAAATTGGTTCAGCAAAGGCCCGCTTGATATCTCTGTCACAGACATTTTTCCTACAAAATGTGTGACCAGAGTTAAGTCACTTAGGTGATCATTGCTTCAGGTGTATCCCCTCACCAGATAGGCAAATTGAGATAGTGTCACTGTCAAATGTTAAGTACAAAAGACCCTCAGGCAATTACTTTGTTAATCCCTTCCACATAACTGTTCATTTCCACATTCAGAATCAGTTCCCAGGGCCACACACCTGCCCCAAGGCATGAAGAATTATGGAAATACAGAAGAAATCTATAGACTAATGAGACTAGAAGTGGATTTTATAAGTCCATTTACTAAATTCACTCAAAAGTAGGAATGAAAAATGGTGCACTTTGTGCCTGCAAACTTCAAGGGTAACTTTTAGATATACCAAAATGAGAGAAACTAGCAAGAGAGCAATCAGTGCAACCATTTGGAACCCCATTCTAAACTCTTTACATGGTTTCTACTATTTAAAACCTGATAAAATGATTTCTAAGTACTAGTAGTATGCTGTTTGGTAGATTTTGTTTCCAGAGGCTTCTGTTAAATCCTGTTTCACCATCTGAAATATTTAATAAAGCTATGGAGAAAGGATCGAATGGCTGATGATTAGAATGCATGCTTATTAGAACTGGATGGGGGGAAAAATGGGTGGAAAACAAAAGAAATCTCTAGTTCCAGACTGGGATTAAGCCAAGAGACACTTCCCCCAGACTGGGCAATAGCTCTATGGCTAGGGCATTCAAAGAAGCAGATGACTGTAACCTTTGCTTATACCTATGCTTGGCTTGTATGCATATATCTTATCTCATACATGTATATCTTTCTTTATAAGTCTAAGAAATCCTGATTTTATAGGAGTATATTTAGTATAAGTAGGTAAATTAGCATAACTTTCATATTAATAGCTGAATGCATTATACATGTATGCATATATATCTTATCTCATGTATATAGGCATACAACAAGGCCTGTATGCAATAGCTTTGCAAAAGGATATAGTAGGAGTAGCTGTGAAGTTCAAAATATCAGGGTAGATCTTGTTTCACTTGGATCAGACAATTTCAGATCCTAATATATATAGGTCATAAGCGAATAACAACTTTAGGAGAGCCTTCTGACATTTTGGTAGAACACCACAAAACCCACAAAATTCTTAAACAAGAAAAGAGGAAAGTTGTAATGGAATATTCTAGTAGGGAAAATATGTTGATTGTACGCATGAACCCCTTAACCAATTATCTGAAGGTATCCCGACAATTTCCGGGGTGAGGACCTATATTTGGGTAAGGAAGAATGAAATCATCTAGTTTATATTTAGAGGGATGTAAAAGTATAGAGTCTGTAATGTGTAAGAAAGAAGGATTTAAGGCCCTAGAATTTGGTAAGCAATGAAACTTCCAATCTTTCACTCTGAATTCATCTTTCTCGAGAAAGAATCTTCACAGATCCACCCCCTTCTTCTTTGTCTTATTATTTTATTTTATGTTTGTTTATTAAGGTTACTAGAGCCTGCACTCCATATCTCAACATCATTACTCTAAGGGATGTAAGTATAAGCAACTGGTAAATTGTTTTATAGAATGTATAGCTTGTTATAGCCTGTTATCAACTGTATAAGACTTCTTAAATGTATTGGTTGTTTTATTGTACATTTACCAATTAGTACTTTTATCAATTTTATGCTTTATGCATAAAGAATTGTTATAAAATACCTTAAGAATCCTTGTAACTCTAATCATTCCTTGGGGGAAGTCCAGAGCAACTTGGTTTAATTTTGGTTCAGTCTGTGGTCAGATTCGGACTAGAACCCACATTCTTAACAACTTAATAAATCGTCATAGTAATTATCTAAAATTGGATTACCTGCCCCAGGCTCAAAACCCTCTGCTGCCTGATTGCCCACATCCAGTGTGAGTACCCTAACCTGAGAGACACTGGCTATTCTATGATGAGTTTCCCTCTCTTTTCAGAAATTCCATACCAGAGCTCAAGAAAAATTCCAAATGAAAGTTTTGGTATTTTCCAACAAAAAATATTTAGTCGAAATATTATGAGGTATTATGAAATATAATATGAGGGTTAGTTATTTAGGGGCCATGGATGGTGTCATGGGATGCAACTCCTAGAGTACAGCTTGGAAGCTCTGGAATTGTTGGGCACCCTTAACTATCCAGTTTGAAGTGAGCTCCTGACATGTGCTCTGTTGGTGATGAACAGCCAGCACCTCTGGACCCTGTTATCACCCAACATGACAGCAGGTGGAGCCACATACCCAACCGAATTGCCAGGAATGCTTTCCCTGACCAGACATAGACCCAGGCACTAGCCAATTCTCCCCTAGCTTTCCAAGCCTTACCTCACAGGAGTATGCCATCTTGCACTGAACACAAGTCTGTACAGTGTAAGTTAATTAGTCTGCCCCTTCCTGCATGTGAAGGGATATGCACCAGCTTTTGTTACTAAACTAGGATTTTCTAAGCACTTTTGCCGAGACACACTATTTCAGGTAAAATTAAAAAACAAATGTATTAACTACAGAAATATTGATTTTAAGTGATTAGAAGTGGTAAGGCTAAAGAAAGCAGAGTAGTTACCAAAGTTCCAGACTAAATATAAATTGGCAGACTAAATTCTGTAGTACTGAACAGGATTGGAATTAGCAATGTCTCATGCTTGTTATCTGGTACAAGCTGTTCCTTGAAATGCAGGTGGGTGCTGCCTTTTCTTCCTGGGTGTCCCTGCCCCTTCAAAGTCCTTTTGTCTTCCAGAAAGACAACAGAGTCCTGTGGCACTTTTAAAGACTAACAGATTTATTTATTTATTTATCTGTTAGTCTTTAAAAGTGCCACAGGACTCTGTTGTCTTTCTACAATAGACTAACATGGCTACCCCTTTGGCTTTTGTCTTCCAGACATTCCTTCATTCCTTCATTGTCTTCCAGACATTCCATTCCTTCTGTTCCTTCAGATATTGAGATGTGGGGAGTGAAGCCAACTTAGCCAAGTGATGTTAATGTCACTCCCCTTCTTTTGCAGCTCATTGCTCGTGACCTGGAGTTGCCCCCGCCCCTCATTGGTCAAAGTGTGCTCATTGCCTGTATTCTTCCCTCTCTGAAATCCCCATTGTATACTGCTTCTGGGACAGAGGCAGCCTTTGGCTATTGGGGGCCCTAGACGAAGGCCCGTTGTAGGGCCCTCTTGCCTCCGGCTCCAGCGCCAGGGGCCAGCTCCTCCTCCTCCTGCTGCTGACAGAGACAGACACCGCTTTCAGAATAGGTGAAGCAGAAGACAGGGCCTCTTACTGCTCGGGGCTCTAAGCGTGTGCCTGCTTCACCTAACCCAAAAGCCGCCTCTGCTCTGGAATGATGGATTCGCTCCTTGTTGGGTATTGGAAAGCCATTAAGGCTGTTGGGCCGCTTCATTTGGTGTGTCTGAACGGCTGTTTGTGGGCATTTCTCACCACACAACATGTTCTAGCAGCGTATGCAACAATAACTTCACATATAATAGCACATACAATTCACCAGGGCTATGTCTACATTGGCAATTTAAGTCGACTTAAGGAGGCTTAAGTCGACTTAAATTAAGCCACATCCACACTAGGCTTTCATTAAGTCGACTTGAGAAATTCCTTAAGTCGACTTAATGAAAGCTTAAGTCGACTTTATAACTACCACTCATTAGGTTGATGTAAACCTCCTTAGGTTGATCTTCTAACCATTCCTTAGGTCGACCTAACCCCAGTGTGGATGCATAAGTCCACTTTGTTAAGTCGACCTAAGGGCAGTTAGGTCGACTTAAAGTGGACTAAGTAGATTTAAAGTGTTGCCGCTTGTTAAGTCAACTTTAATAAGGTCGATTTTAAATCGACTTAAAGTCGACCTTATTAAAGTCGACTTAACAAATGTCGACTTAACTTTTGTAGTGTAGACATAGCCCAGGATATTAATGTTTAGCAGATCAAGTCTTTTAAAGCATTGCCTCACAAGGCATATTTTGTGCAGAACATGTCACAATTATATGACAGTGGTGACTAAGAGGTTCTGGGGTGTTGCTTTGAGACACAGAGTGTCACATACAGAGAAAGCAAGAACATGATGGTAAGTTAAAGAGGGTGTTTCCAAAAATCCTCTGCTGTGGATTGAAAATGAACTATGTAAGGGCTAGTTTTCAGATCATGTACCAAGGAGCTAAATTGCACACTAATAGTATATAAATGAACAGGGTAAAGTGCAGGCCGCAAAAATATATGTACAGATTTAAATTTAAAAAAAACTGATTCGGGTACACTGATGGAACTATGATTATTAAGCACATGAACAAATTCATACCAAATTTGGTAGCAGAGAGCACACTAATAACTTCAAATTTGTAACACAGTGGCCAGTCTGGTGCCCATTTATACCCACAATGCCAAATTCACCACTAGCACAAGAAGCCACAAATCTTTTTAATTCAGCTGACCAGAAGCTACTTATAACCGCAGTGACTGTGACAGTAATCTCCACTGGTGCAGAGAAACCATAGCCAATCACAATAATGAGCAGCAACACAGAGAAACATCTCCCGTCATGAAGGCCAGTTAAAAATCTTTTATTTTGACCATTAAAATGCTGTACCCTCAGAAAGCAAATACGACCTATGCCTGCCCACATCTATGCACCCAGCGCACTGTTGAAAGACCAAAGCCTGGTTTACACTAAAAAGTTACTTGAACCCATCTACATCACTCAGGGATGTGAAAAATCCACATCCCTGAGCGATGTAGTTCAGCAAATCTAACCGTCAGGCTAGATTACGGCCTCTCGGGGAGATGGATTACCTATACCAGGGGTCTGCAACCTGTGGCTCCGGAGCCGCATGCGGCTCTTTGGCTACCCCCTTGCGGCTCTGGATCTTCCCCACCAGGGGGACCTTGTGGGCAGTCTGCTCCAGGCCCCCTGCCATCGGGGATCCTGTGGGCAGCTGCACCAGGCTCCGGACTCCCCACCTCCGGACTTCTGTTCTTGCTTCCAGACTCCCCCCTCCTTCACCAGGGGACCTTGCAGCAGGTGCCTTGGCCCAGCTCCCAACTCCCCCCACCAGGAGGCTACACCTATTTTGGCTCTCAAAGCATTTGGTTATAGAAGGAATTTTTAAAAACGGCTCTTCTTATATTTCGGGTTGCCGACCCCTGACCTATACCAACAGGACAACCCCTCCCACCAGCTATATAGGGTCTACACTGAAGTGCTACTGAAGCCCATCCACAGCTATGCCTCTGTAGCATTTCAAGCACAAACAAGCCCTAAACTGATTTTCATGGGGAACAGCATGAACGTTAGTAGAATAATCAGTGAACCAGAGCACTGCTCATGTTCTTTGATCCAAATAAAACAACTAGAATCTGTATTGACGCCTGCTATGGCTAGCCTCAGGGTTATTTTACTTCAGAAGAAGAAAGCACTCAAGTTCCTTTGGCATATGTGGCAAGACTGATGACATAGCCAACAAAAAATGGCTCAGGTAGAAAAAATTAGGATCGGGCCTACAGAGTTGATTACTTTAAATCTAAGTTTATGAGTTTGTGTATAATAATAAAAATCAAGATCATTAACTTTGTACAACAACCATCCAAATAGCACACATTCATATAGTCAGAAATGATTAAAGGCTGATTAGAGTTTTGCATACAAGCCAGAATGAACATCTGACTGTTGAACATACTGTAATCGCTGCATTTCCCTGCCCGCTGGCAGGGAGGGGCAGATAGTGGTCTCTAGCCCTGGGAAAGGTGAGTTTCTGTATGCAACCAGCCCCCAGCCCTCAGGCAGGGTGGGGCAGGCAGCAGTCTCCAGCCTGGGAAGGGCAAGTCTCTATGCACAAGCAGCCCCCAGCCCTCAGGCAGGGCAGGCCACACAGAAAGTCAAGAGCCCAGTCAGGAAATGATACCAGGGTCAGGCAGGGGGAGGAATACCACTCACAAGCCTCAGTGGTTATCGCAGGTCAGTTCAAACACTCCGGGTGGCAACAGGGTGCCTCTGGTGTGGGGCAGCAGGGATCCCACCGAAACACGCTGCCCCCTGGTCCACTATTCCAAGGCCTGCCGAATGGCCACCGGATCAGGTTGCTCTCCCCTCTCCCTTTCCCCGGGGTACCTGGTTCAGATCCTTACAGGACACCAGGGCTATGTCTACACTAGCAATTTAGGTCGACTTAAGAATGCTTAAGTCGACCTAAATTACTCCATGTCCACACCGGGCTTTCATTAAGTCAACTTAAGGGCGTCCTTAAGTCGACTTAATAACTATTGCCTGTTCAGTCGACTTAAGGTCTAAGGTGACATTATTAAGTCAACCTAACACTAGTGTGGACATCCTAGGTTGACTTAATTCCTTAAGTTGACCTAGGGTTAGGGTGGCTCAGGGACAAGGGAGCCCCAGAGGCTCCCGGGGAAGAGAGCTGCTGGTTCCCCTCTCTGTGGAGCCGCAGGCAGCTGTCTTCCCCGATGCTCCATGGACAGGGGAACCCCAGCTTGCGCTCCCTTCTTGCCCGGACCCGCGCGGGTCCTGGCAAGAAAGGAGCCGTGGGTCCCGTCTCAGCAAGGAGCTGCAGCTCCCTTCTCAGTGGGGAGCCAAGGCTCTGTCTACATTTGAATTGTTAAGTCCACTTAACAGAGTCGACTTAACTTTTTAAGTGTAGACATAGCCCAGGGTATTCTGCCATTGGGAAGTTCCCAAATCCACTGGCCTCATCTGGTGCTGGCAGGGCTGGGAGTGTCTCACCCAGGTCCTCTGCGGAGGGCAGCTCCTCTAGGTCACAGGTTTAGGGCAGTGACTCCGGTCCATAAGGTTACAGGGCTATGGGCTGTTCCTTCAGGTCCCCAGCCGAGGATAGCTCCTCCAGATCTCAGAGGCCAGTGTCTCCCCAGTGGAGGGCTGTTGGCTCAGGTCTCAGAGGCCTGATGTCCCCTCTGGCCGGCTGGGCACCAGCCACTAGGGGTAATGCTCCGGGCCCCAAGCTTTAGGCCTCTTTAGAGGCTTGGCGGGGCTTACGGTCCCGGAATAGGGCAGCATGGTGCTTCCTCGGCGCCCACCAGGCTCCAACTGAGGGAGAGGGCTGCCCTCTTATACTTCCTTTCCTGCTTCCTGTCAGCTGGGATGGGAGACCCTGGTTCTGTCTCCTTGCAAGGGATTGGCCTGCCCCCTGTGTCCATCTCAGAGGGCGGCCATATTCCTTGCCCCTTACACATACCTTTGGCATTTATCTTCAATAGCACTAGCACCTTGGGAAATAGAGTTGATTTTAATGAGCAATGGTTAGGGGAGGAGAGAAATGGGTCTACATTATTAGACCCAGTCACTAACAAAACTATCTCAGTCAGTCATATTGCTGGAGTATACTGAGAAAGAAATGGCACATACAGTCAGTGCTGCAGAAATGATCGCCAATACTACAAGTGCTTTACTGGTTCCTATGATTCCATCCATTTCAGAGTAGACTCACACAAACACTGAAAAAAAATTATTTTATCTCTGACTATGAGAAATTTTAATCTAGAAGGTATTCCTTAAAGATTACCAGGAACTGGGAAATGGGAAACACTGGCTTGTGAATCTGCCTACTTGCCAAAGACATTGAACAAGTGACTGATTGGGAATTTCAATACATGAGTCTTAACTAACACTGGCTATGTCTACACTTGCACTTTTAAGTCAACTTTAACTAAGGCCTTGTCTACACAATCAGATTATAGTGCAACTTCTGAACAGCGCTATAAGAAGCACGTGATGTTTATCGCGGTGTAGCGCGTACACACGTCGCTCCTTGTTCCGTCACAGAATTCCTCGCTGTAATGCGCATTTTCGCACTGAATTCTGGGCATGTATCCCAGCGTTCCATTTTCCCTGAGTCCGCGCTTGGAATCATGGGATGAAGGAAAAGAGCACAAAGCACCATGGGTAAACTAGATGTTTCCCGTGGTGCAGTGCGTTTCTCTAGCGTCTTCCGCATTGCCAATAGCAACTCGTGCCTATTTTCAATAGTGTTTGCACGGAGCGCGCCATTGGAAAGCAACAAAATCAGCGTCAGCATGGATCCTGCTCTGGTCTCCACTCTCGCCCTCCACATGCTGAACACATCTCGGATGGTTGCTCATTATGTTATGAGCTCCCAGCCAGAGGATGACACAGAGGAGCAGCGGCTGATCGATGCAATGCAGAGCAACAGCACCGCGTTGCTCAGCACCTTCACCGACCATCTGCACACGGTTCAACACTGTTTCTGGTCACGAGGGACGAGCACCGAGTGGTGGGATCGCATCGTTATGCAGCTGTGGGATGACGAGCAGTGGGTACAGAACTTTCGAATGCGGAAAGCAACATTTCTGGAACTGTGCTCAGAGTTGGCCCCTGCCCTGCGACATAAAGACACCAACATGAGATCAGCCCTCACTGTGGAGAAGCGTGTAGCGATAGCTGTTTGGAAGATGGCGATTCCTGATTGCTACCGGTCGGTTGCAAACCAGTTTGGAGTCGGGAGGTCCACCGTCGGAATAGCCCTAACACAAGTCTGCACAGCCATCAATCGCGTGCTGCTACGGAGGACGGTGACGTTGGGGAATGTTAGCGAGATTGTGGACGGCTTTGCTGCCATGGGATTCCCGAACTGCGGGGGAGCCATAGATGGCACACACATCCCTATTTTGGCACCGGATCATCTCGCTACCGAGTACATCAACAGGAACGGCTACTTCTCCATGGTGCTGCAAGCACTCGTGGATCACAAGGGGCGGTTCACTGACATCAATGCTGGGTGGTCGGGAAAGGTGCATGATGCCCGCATTTTCAGGAACTCCGGTCTGTACCAGAAGCTGCAATGGGGTACCTTTTTCCCTGATAAAAAAATTACAGTGGGGGATGTTGAGATGCCCACAGTTATCCTTGGAGACCGGGCCTACCCACTGATGCCATGGCTCATGAAGCCATACACCGGGAACCTAGATCACAGCAAGGAGCGGTTCAATTACAGATTGAGCCGCTGCAGAATGACTGTGGAGTGTGCCTTCAGCCGTTTAAAAGGCCGCTGGCGCTGTTTGTATGGGCGGCTGCACTTGTTGGAGGACAACATCCCTGCTGTGATTGCGTCTTGTTGTGTCCTCCATAATATTTGTGAAAGTTAGGTAGAAAAGTTTTGCCCAGTGTGGGCTACAAAGGCACAGCGCCTCGAGGAGGCCTACGAATGGCCAGCCACCAGGAGTATTAGGGGGGCTAAAGGGGAAGCTTCTTGCATAAGGGAGGCACTCAGGGAGCATTTCAATCACGCCCTCCCCTAGTTTTCTTTTGGGACGCATCTGATGCACCTTATGAAAGTAGCCATGTGTAAAAATAAAGCCTTAATCAAATGATTTTATTCTGTTTTTATTCAAACTTAGAAGGTTGGGGTTACAGGTGTATGTAGCTGCGGGGCTCTAGAAAGTATGGGGGGGGAGAGCTAGTTGTTGGAATGCTATGGTGGGACGGGTGCACTTCATAGAAATTCTTATAGGGACTACGGGGGGTGGGAGGCAGACGCGGCTGCAGTGTCTGTAGTGGAGCCCTAACATTAATCGCCTGGGACTGCAAAGCGATCATGCTCTTGAACAGTTCTGTTTGCTCCTTCATGACGCTTATCAGTTCCTCGGTGTGTGTTTTCAACATCTGCTGGTATTCAGCTCTGAACCTCTAGTCGCAGAGGAGGATTCCTGTGCAGTTTTCAAGGACTCCTGTGTAGCTTTCAACACGTCCTGAAACATATCCTCCCTGTTCCTTCGTGCATGCTGCCGAATGTTTCTCATTCGGGCAGCGGGGGTAGACAACGGCCTTCTCAAGGTCTGTTCTAAAGAAAGAAATAATTGTCAAGCTGCAGTTTACACATAGCGAGGATAAGAAAATTAAACTTCCAGTAGCACTTTACTCTGGAAGGTGCAGTGCGGTCAACACCCTATGCCTTGCTGAAGCGGACAAGATATGTCCTAGTAGACAGCTTTACTGGGGGCTAATAATCAGTGTTGGGCACCGAGATGGAACCTGATATCGCTCTCCTCAGAGTGCCCCTGCCTGCTAGAATACATCTCCTACATGCGTATGGCAGCCAGCCGGGACCGTATGCTGCAGCACTGTTTGCAGCCATGGTTCCCAGGGCTGTGCTTTGCAGCTGGCGGGGCAAAGTGTCCGTCTTTGGGAGCGTTGGCACAAACGCCATCCCATCCAATCTGAGTACTAGGCTCTGGAGGTACATTGAAGAATCATTTACTGACCTAAATGCAGATGATTACTTCACAATCACTGCTTGTGTTGATGCCCTTCTCATGGATGGGGAGTAAGGAGCGTGCACAGCAGGGAGACACAGCAAGCACCCCCGCAACACACAATGATATTTTAACGTGAGACAGACTTTTAGCATTACAAATCAGAAACTTACCAGAGCCCCCCTCAGCCGACTCAAGGGACATGCTGCAATTAATGTTTTCTTGAAAGGACGTATCAGCGGGGGTGCAGAACAGCTCCTGGCTACACGCTGCCGCGCTTTGCCCTGGGTCCTCCTCCGTCTCCCCCGCCACCTCCTCAAGGTCCTCATCCAGCTCCGTTGTGGCATTGACTTCATCTGTGGTTAGAGATGTGTCCACTGTGGTGTTTGGAGTTGTTGTGGGGTCACCACTGAGGATGGCTCCAATCTCCTGATAGTACCTGCGTGTAGCAGGCGCTGATCCTGATCGCCGGTTTCCCTCCTTCGCTCTCTGATAGCTGATTCTTAGCTCCTTCACCTTTGATCTACACTGCAATGTGTCTCTATCATAACCTTTCTCCGTCATTGCCCGAGAAATCATGCCAAATGTATCGTCATTTCGTCTGCTGCCGCGTAGCTGCGCCTGCACAGGGGACTCTCCCCAGATGCTGATCAGGTCAAGCACCTCTGCCGTGGACCAAAGGGGTGCGCGTCTTCCGCGACGGGTCGCCATTGCTACTGGGAACACTGCTGCACTGCACTGCACTCCACGAGGAAAAGACCAGGAAATGAAACTGACGAAATATTTGAAAATCCCGGGATTCAACTCTGGGCAGGGACAGTTTTGTCATTGCCAAAGAGCGGGTGGGGGGAAGTCCAGAGAGGACGACTTGGGAATGCTGGGACACTTCCGGCGGCCGATCATTGCGCGGTAAGCATACACATGAGCGCAAACGCGCAACAGATGATACGCAACAGCTGTTACCACTCTCGTCGAAGTGGTTGTTGGATTGCGCTACAGCAAGGCGCTTGACGCGCAACATCACCGTTGCACGTATGTACACCGTGCTAGCTATCGCTCAGTAATGATTTTTAAGGCGCAATACAGTTATCGTGTATACAAGGCCTAAGTCGACTTAAAGTCGACTTAGTTAAGTCGACTTCGTGTGTCTACACTTACAATTAAAGTCGACTTAAAGGGGAACTTACAAAGTCGACCTAGAGCATCCACACTGGATGCTCTAGGTCGACTTTGTGGGGCTAAGGGGACTTTGGGTAGGTCCACGGTGGCAGGGGGGCACCCCTTGTGTGCAATGGGGCAAAGGGGGACAGGGACCCTGGCAGGGCATGTGGACAGGGTGTGACGCTGTCTGGATTTAGGGAAGCATTTATGATATTATTTTCTATGGATATCTCATAAATGCTCTATAATCCATAGGAACTATGTCATGTTTGGTATCAATAG
>ML685951.1:223417-240560 GCA_007922175.1 Pelusios castaneus
GCCATTAAAGACATAAGGAATACAACCATTGTGTCCTAATGGCTCATCAGGTAACTCCCTGGGACCATTGTCCTGGCACATTCCTAAACATTAAGGACACAATGGTTTTAACATAAGTTAAAGTATGGATATAACATCAAATTCTAACTTCTAATCGAAATAGAATTTCTAGACATATACTATATAATAATTCCCAGCAAATTACTACCTTTCTATTGATACCAAACATGACATAGTTCCTATAGATTATAGAGCATTTATGAGATATCCATTGAAAATAGTATCATAAATGCTTCCCTAAATCCAGACAGCGTCACACCCTGCCCACATGCCCTGCCCTTTGGGGGGCATGCCAGGCTCCCCCTGTGCCCCCCCTCTGGCAGGGAGAGCATTGGTGTAGTCCTGGGGTAGCCCTAAGTCGACTTAGGGCTACCCCAGGGCTACACTGGCTTAATTCGACTTTAAAAAGTCAATTAAGCCTTAGGTCGAATAGAAAGGTGGTTTAATAAAGTCGACTTAATTTTCATTGTCAACTTTATTTTGCTTAAGTCGACTTAAGCAAGCTGCTTAAGTCGACTTAAGCAAAGTGTAGTGTAGACGCAGGGCCAATTAAGTCGACTTAAGCTAAGCTTAAGTCAACTTAATTTACCAGTGTAGACGCAGCCACTGAATCTACAGACACAGGGGGAAGATTGCATCAGTTTATTGCGTATTGTTAATCTCTTATATTTTGATGTTTTAATATTAACCCATTTGTTACAATTTTTATTATCTATTCAGTATTTTGAGTACTAGACTGAATGTGCTTTAGAAATAAAATTAACGGGGCAGATCATCTCTTCTATTTCCATGAATGGAGACAACAAAGATTTGGTGGACCAGTGGAAAGCAGTGGGAATCATCTACATGGCATCATCTTCAATGCCTTATCACCCATTCTCTTTTCACCCTATATAAGCTCTCCAGAGGGATTTGATTTCTGCAGGGATGAGGACAGGGAGCATGGCCACCCTCCACAGCATCATGTCCCTTAACCTGAAATGTTTTTACAGCATTGTGAATGCCCACAGTGGTACTCACACAATTAAAGAGAGACCTCGGTTACAAAATACCAACCCTCTTTTGCATGGTTTTCACACATCAATAAGTATGAAAATAGCAGATTCTCCTGAGATAAGAATAAAAGGAAAAGTCAAAGGGAACAATATACTTTAGCTCTATATGTGGCATTTCAGCACTGGTCTTTTTGACTTTTTATAACATAATAACTTACTTCAGATCTTAGGAGATTTAGCATGATAAAACATATTGAAACGTCATGAAAGACACATCTCTCTTTAAAAAAAAATCATTTTATGGTTCAGTTATTACTACAAAAGCAGGTGATTTGGGTATAAATTGAGTTTAATTAAAAGGTCAGGGTTACAATTGTTTTTTTTAAAAAGTGTTATTCACATGGGCTGCTCTTGGATTAGAAATACAACTTTAAAGATTGAAGAAAATTGTAGGTATCTTTCAAAATTTCAGAGATGGAAAGAACATACCTAATCCTATTTACATGAATATAATAAAACAGCAGCAGAAATAACTAATGCATAATTTTGCCCCTGAAGAAAATAGACTTGGGACTACTACAACAATCCCACATACCTAGATAAGTTCTATCCCACCTGATTGGAACAGAATGACTGAATACTAACCAAGCTTCTTTTTATGCAATAATGACTAAATAGTGATGCAATTTGAGGCAATTATGTAGATGAGCATCGGCCTGGGCAGAAAGGCTATGCCATTTTTGTGTGATTAATGCAAGCCATTTTTGGCAAGATCACAAGGCAATTGCTGTCATGCATTTACCTCAGTCAGAGGGAAGATTTTTCCGTTGTCACTATGATTAGACTATGCCAGAATAAAACTTTCTGAGTTTTTAGAAGTTTTTATTTTTGCTGAAACCCTTTAAAGCATTGTTTAATTTAATTGCTTTTGACAATAAATAAATCCATTCCACCCATGTAACCCATCAGATGACTGATGTTTCCCTCCCCCCACTCTTTTGTTATAAAAGAAATTGATTTGACCCAATCACAGCCATTTTGATCACTCAGCCTCCATTAACTGGACTTGAGCACACCTGGTAGGTAGGAATAACTTGAGCTTTGTCTCAGCATACAGAACAGTTGCAGTTCTGCTGATGTACCATAAATTAAATTAGAAGAACCCTGAGAATGGGAGATAGTGCCGATCGCTGACCTTGGATCTGAGTGTTCATGATTATAATTTTCTTTGTTGAGGTTATAACTAGGAATTGGTTGCTGTTGCTAGGAAAACTGTTAGTTTGAAAGGGATTACTATGAGTTATTGCTTCATTTTGAGAAACCTATTGAAAAGATTAGTTAGATTGTATACTCTGGAGAAGTACAAATAGGTTTTCTGTGAGTTAGGAGCTGACATCCAATTCCCCGGTGGCTAGGAAGAAGGCTGGCTACTACAAACCTTCCACCGACCACTCAACACCATCTCAGACTTTGGGTAACTATGTCTGGCTTGCTCTAAGACTATTGGTATTTTAGATGTGTGCATCATACTTCAGAAGGATTTTCAGGTGAAAACCCTCTTGTTTGTACCAATCATTTATCAGATGCAGGAGGTGTGTCTTCATCAATTTATTTCTTGGAACCACCTGTGGAGGGAAAAATATAAATGACCATGGTTTTAGGTTCAGAAACTGAACAACAACACCTCTCCCCACACCCAATCATTTCCTCTACCTACTCATCATTACAGCCAGGACCATTTTTACAGTGCTTATTGTCTTGTTATCTTGGGAAATTCACTCATCCCTAGACTTTTAATTCTCATGACTCTTCTAAGTTGCTGTGATGAAGGAACTCTCAGCTCTTTCACTTCACTTTACAAACTTGCTAGAATTTCAGAATAATCAAATTCATGAGGCCATTTTACTGCTGGCTAAATAATTTCACTGATGCTCAGTTAACGTACAAAAGTGTTAAGGGCTGTATTGGTACCTGGACAAACAGATTTGAATGAACTGTGCCGGGGCCATGCAGGAGTGTTCTGAGCCCTCCCAGACAAACACACCCCTGTCAAAAAACCCCACAAAGTACTTTTGCAAAGAGACCTTCCCAGCCTTCTCTTAAGTAATCACGTTCCAATCTATCTACCTTGTTTCAAAATTCTCTTTAGAAATAACTGGCAGATCACTTACTTCTCTTGCACTATGGATGTTCTTAGCTAGGTCTTGATTAATTTTAGGTTGTTGAAGCTCCTTTGATTAGAAGTCACAGTTAAAGGAGGACAGTAAAAAATACACAGTGCTGTTTCTGGAAACTCACATCCAAACCTCCTTAATATGTGACTAATGGATGCCTTCATTTTCAAGTCCTCCTTAAAGATTCTTTTGCAAAAAATGGTGAAGAGTTCAATCTTCTTCTCAAAACTCATAGTTTTTTCCTCAGGGCTTGCTAAATTTCAAGCATGCCCCTTTAGGTCTTTGCTGATGAGACTTTTCAGTTTCTCCCCTGTGGAAAAAAAACAAATCTTTCTCCAACTCTGTAAAAAGTATGTATCCTATCATCCAATTGTGTTAATATTGTGTCTAAGACACATTCAAAAACATTTTCAGGACCTGATGATCTTTTGTCCTTTGCAGGTTCACCTGGCATTACTTTCCTCCTTTGAGACTGTTTCTTTTTGAACCTGTGCAATTATTCTGTATGGTTCAGCATGTGAAGCGGCAGCTTCCTTTCATGCAATGAAGCCAGAAAACTTTAAGTCGGATAAAGCTTCTTGGAGGCCACAAAGTAACCTATGAGCTCCTTCAATGTCAATATCCAGACTCTCCAAGTTTTTACTCACATCAGTAATTATTTATAAGAAAGCACACCACTCCTCAGCTAAAACAAGAAATGAAAACTAGGAAATGTTCACTTGTATTGTCTTCCGATTTAAATTCTGGCAGAAGATTGTGTGAAGCCTTGATTTTTTTCTACAATGTCAAAATATCCTCCTCATTTCATAATGGACAGATTGCCTCTACCCTTCCTGATCACCTTATCATGCTTTGTCATGTTAATATAATGCTAATGTGCTTTTCAACACATCTCAATGACTAATAAAAGTGGAAAATGAAGTAAATAACCTTTGAACAGCTCTAAGAAAAAACCAGACCAACTTGGGGAACAATGATTGCAGTGGCTTCTCCAACAGAGAGTGGGCAGCACATGGGATCAAAGATGTGCACCAACGTACCTGTTGAATTTATTTTTGTACATCTTTGTATATTACAGCCATGTTAGCACTGTTCCCATAGCTTTATCCCCTGCAAACAACTATATTTAAATCATATTGTTATCAATTTCTCTAAAATAAACTCTGTAGTACCCTCCCTTGTTTGGTGTGACTACTAATGAAATCTACAGAGCAACAAACAAGGCCCATGAACAAACCATTTAGGGCATTAAATTATGTTATCCCATATCAATATTTCATAATTGCGATAATCCATATGAGATATGCCATGTTGAGTAACAACAGAAAGGCTATAATTTGCTAGGAATGATCATGTAATTTCTATGTAGGTGTCATATCTATATTAGAAGTTAGAATATGTTTGTTATAACTGTATTTCAACTTGTGATTTGCTTCTGGAAAGCACCCCAGACAAAATGGCTATGTCTACACTGAGAAATTTAGGTCAACTTTACCAAGTCGACTTTACTAAGTTGACTTTAAGTCAACCTTATTAAGTCAACTTAGAGAGTCCACACAGGACTCTTAAGTCGACTTAAACCTGGCCTTCTAAGTCGACTTAGAGGGTCTATACTAGACTCTCTAAGTCGACTAGTTAGGTCCAGGGGGAGGCCAGGCTCCTTTGGAGCCTCGGCTCCCCAGGCTAGGAGGGCTTGTCCTCGGGAGAGCCAGGTATAGTGGGCCCGGAGAGAAACCTGTTGAGCCATTAGGACAAGGGTTGCCACCCCCCAGCATGCGTGCCAAACCTGGCATGCACCCCTATTCTTAATGGCATGCTGCACTGCTGCTGCTGCCCCACTGGCCCCACCCCCCCAGCAGGGACCAGGCCCACAAAAGCCACATGCCAGGCAGCTCCTGTCCCCTGCTGGTCATGCCCCCAGCTGGGAAGTAGGAGCAGCAGGGGACAGGGCCAGCAGGGAAAAGGAGCCACACCCCTGGCACCTGCTGGCTGCACCCCAGCACCTGCTGAGGGTATGGTGGGCAGGGCTGGTACGGGAACCAGCAAAGGTTGCCAACCCCCATACTAGGACTTGTCCATGTGACAACTCCATTTTGTTTTGTAAAAATTCCACACAGCATGTGGAAGGCCAGAGGAGATAAACAAGGCAGCAGCAGCACCTCCATTTTGTCTATAGTCTACAGTTGTCTTCAGTCAACACCTATCTCTGGATCTATCCACCTGCAACTGAACAAAGTGCTCCAGAGGGGTAGCCATGTTAGTCTAGTTCAGCAATACAAACAAGGAGTCCTGTGATACTTTTAAAGACTAAGACATTTATTTATCGCATGAGTTTTCATGGGAGAAAATACCACTTTGTTAGATGCTTTGAAATGGGATTTTCTCCTAAGAAAAGTCATGCTATAAATACATTTGTTAGTCTTTAAAAGTGCCACAGGACTCCTTGTTCGGTTTGCTGAACAAAGGGCTGAAACCCACTCAAGTACTGGGCGTCTACCAGAGGAACTGTCCAATCCTACAAACTCCAGATTCTACGAAGGACTTGCTGTACATGAACTTTTAATCATTGTATGTATGTGATTTGCCTTGATCCTTCAACATTTCTCATAGGTTTTTTTATTCTTTTATAATAAACCTAGTTTTAGTTACTAAAGGATTGTCTGGCAGTGTGATATTTTAGGTAAGATCCAAACCTATATTGTTCTATGTAATGTGGCTGGTCCTTTGGGGTCAGGAGAACCTTTTTTGGGTAACGAGCATGGAGTTTTAAGTAACTTATCTCTTTATGAGACCCAGTGGCTATTTGGGAACCAGTGGCTGAAATGCAGTAAAGGGGGCTGAGTATATTTTGTTCTGCTTCCTGATAACCAGTGTAGGGAACCAAAAGCATTGTTTGTGACTAATGGGAAGTCTGACATCAGTGTCAACCATCAGTGCTGAGAGAATTTGCTCTCATTTTTGCAGCCTGCCCTGATATTTGACATTATCAGAAGGTTATCCTAGTAGGCCCTGGTCACAATATCCTTTTTCAGTAATTGTTATCCCTTTTTAAAGATTGGGAATCTGAGGCACAGAGAGATTAAATGACATGATTATTAAGTGACATGAAACCAGAGAGTCTTCCAATAGTGGGAACAGCTGCAGAAACAGCTAAAAGCAGGAATTGCTGTATGGCAGGGAATTAAATAAAATGGGACACAGCCATGGCTATGTCTCCCTGCAGCAACTCCCTGGACCTGGCAGGGGAAACAAAGACCAGATCGTGCATCACCTACCCGCTCCCCGCCCCCCCCGCCCCCCCGGCCATTTCCTACATGCATTTTACATGTATTCAAACAGATCTCAGGCAATAGGAACAGGTCAAGAGACAATTAGCCATTTTACTTGATATAGCAACCAGAAAGCTGAGACAGTCAGGTGTATTTCCCTAGATAAAGAGCCTACCCTAAAAATAACGGTTTTAACTTAATTGGACTTTTCTACCTACTGCTGGCTGTGGCCATATTCCAAGTGACATCATCTAGAACACTAGACTTGGAAAACTGTATTGGTCAAATACTGCTGTGGTGCGCCTCCTATTGAGGGGAGTGAGAGTTGCATATGAGTGTAGCTGCTGATAGAATCTGACCGATGAATTTAGTGAGCAAGAAATGGTGCTACAGTATTGTTCTTCAGAGTGGAACACTACTCGAAAAACTCCTGCACCCACACTGCTAAACTGTTCCTTCTCCTTTCCCACCCTGACAACTCCTCCACCAATTTTTATCTGCAGCCTGGAGCCCACATTCGTATTGCAGCACAGTTTATCTTATATTTGGGTTGAAGTGTTTCAGAGTGCCTTGTGCACTTGCCAGAATGCCTTGTGCATTTGGAATGTTCCTGCCACGTGTCTGAGCTTCAAAGAACAGCAAATATCATGTACAAACACAGTGTTCTGCAGCACTTCAGGGTGAAAGCAACATCATCAGCCCTATAATGGCAGCTAGGTCTAGTGAATATGGACTCTAGTGGGAGTCAGGAGACAACTGTTCTATTCCCAGCCTCCTTCATTGACTGGCTGCATGACCTTGGCCAACTCACTCAGTTCTCTGTACCTGTATTTCCCCTCTCTTGCAATTTACAGATTGTCAACTCTTCCATGCAGGGATTCTCTGCTATAATACACCTACCACAATGGGGCCCCAATCTTAATTGAAACATCTTTGTGCTATTGTACAACAAATAATAAACAAAAGTAATGGAGCAGAAGTTTGCCAAAACATGTACATTTATTCACTGTCTTCTCAGCAATGTTATGGTTCAGATTGGAGTGGGCTGGCATACAGTTCTATTTTGCCAAAAATATCAAGATTTCTAAATTCATATCGATTCAACATGGGAATGAAAATAAAATACTTTGGGGGGGAAAAAAATCAAGAGAAAGTGAAATCATTCAACTCCAGAACAGCCAATAGTCCAGGAGTTAGAACACTTACCCGAGATGTGGGAGATCCAGGTTCAAGTTCCTACTTGATTTAGAGTAGAAACTTAAACAGGGTGTACCATATTCCAGGTGAGTGCCATAATTACAGGTGGTTGTTAGGCTGGAGGCTTCTGTCTGGAGGCTTCCTCGACCTAAGAAACCCTCTTGACAAAAATTTAGTCAAAGTGCTGTGTTTTTGCAAAAACTTTAGCTTTTGTCAAATAGATGTTTTCTAATAGAAAAAAGGTTTTGCTGAAAAAATTCTGAACCAGCTCTAGTTCATACGTCTATGAGCAAGACTACACTGTCAGCGACAGCACTGATAACATAGACTGTATTATGCAAGTTTGACTGAGCATGTGAAAAGGCATGCTCAATTGAATTCAGAATGAGCTGGAGGTCGATTGTGTAAGACCTACCCGGCAAGAAGCGTAGCACTGATTTGACAGGAAGGTATTTCCCATTGAATCTGCATTGAGGGGATCCTGCAGTAAGTGTACAGTAGGAAATTGGAGGGAGATATGCAAAGTATTTTGAGTACTTTGTGCATCTCCTATTAAATGAAATCAATTGAGAAAAATGTAATTAATCTAAAACCAATTTCAGCTCAAGACTGAGACTTTGGTACTACAAATTCTTTAACAATCACGATTTTAAAAATTCTAGTCATCTATTCATTAACATTCCAAGGAAAATACGGAATGTTCTCCTTTTTATTGCACTATAAACTTTAATCATTTGTCACATTTGGTACTTTCAAAAAATTTCTCTCCATATACAGAAAACCAACATATACTGACCCTTATCATTTTAGTCTATCCTTTTCATTCTTCTGTAAAACAAGGAGTTATCTGTCCTTGGTCCAATGGAGCCATGAAAATTTGCAAGCCCTCTATCCTTGATTGATTCCCACATTCTTCACAAACGGAAACACTCTCTCTAATTAAGTTATTGAACAAAGAGATAAACCAATTATGTTTACAGTTGTCAATAAGCAGAATTAAAATATTCCACTTAGCTGTCTCCAGTTCCTCCTCATTGGCATTAGCAACTCAGCATCTGGAATTCTGAGCAAGGGCTGAGATGGACTGTTTCCTCTTCATTTATCTGGCATAGTTCAGTAATTTCCTAGGTGTCCTAAAAGAAAAATTCATTTCCCTCGGGATAAATGGTGTGTGCGTACAACACACTGTGTGAGAGCAGTGCAATGTGTATGTAGGTCAAAGTCACTTTTCTGGAATCAGAATGAAGTCAAAACAATCACTGGTCAGGAATAAATATAAGATCAAATTAGTTCCAGTCAGCTCTCTAGAGGAAAAAAAGTGAGTCAAAGAATTGGGATTCAGCATAACATATGGAGACTCAGCTCTCGAAAAGAATAAGCAGCAGCAAGAAGGATGAAGCCCTGAATGGCATTTGGAACCATATTATAACATTTTAAAGTCTTCGCTCTGTACCACCTATTTCCTGTCAACTTCACTTCATTTTAATTGGTGCAGCAAAGACTCTTTGGTGAACCTCAATATCTGGCTGTTTTTCATTAATTATATTAAGGGCCAAATCCTGGTCCCAATGTGCTTGGTGACCAAGTCTTACTACTCAGGTGCAAAGGCCTGTTTGAAATCTGAGTTCTAGGGCTATATTGTTATTACAGAGCATCCAGAGTCTGTCCTTTCCATCTGGGGTGAGTCCATGACTCTGCTCCTCAAGGCCCTAGAGGGAAATGTTGCATTTTCAGAGAAAGGTCTTTGTGATCACTGAAAGACAGCCATACAGAATGTTACTTGGATTGTACCCACTGCAGCCTTGGATCTCCTCAACTGGGCTGCAGTTGGATGAATGAATAAAAGGATTTAATAACAAAGGGCCATATTCTGGCCCCCATTACTCATACCTTCTCTGCTTAGATACTTGCCATAGTATCCAAACTCCTCACAATCATATCCTACTTCATAGATATTTTATGAAGAACATACTATTATCTCCATTTTACAGATGTGGAACTGATGACTAGAGAGACTAAGGTTACATCTACACTGCCCCACAGTTCAGACTACGGGGATGTGAATAGCAGTGCATTCCAAAGTGCCACACTGTAGCTCCCCTTGCCAGATTAATAATCTGTTAGTCTTTAAAAGTGCCACAAGACTCTGTTGTCTTTCTACAATAGACTAACACGGCTACCCCTTTGGAATTTAAAAGGCTCCTAGTTTGCATTAATGCACTCTTGTTTTTAATTCACAACTACCGCGCCCCTAATAGGGAGTCACACCTGTTATTCACACCTCCACAGTCTGAAGTGTGGGGCAATGTAGACATGTCTTAAGTGACTTGCCCAAGGTCACAGACTTCTTGTGTGACAAGTTTTCTGAGTCACAACTAGCATCTAAATTATCCTTCTCTTTACTGCACAAGTATTTCTATGTGAGGGGATGGGGCAGGGAATTCATCCCTGTCACAGAGCCTGAGGGAAGGCAGTTTGCACTTCATCTGTTCAGGGGCTGCTAAGGAAACTGGTACCAAGAAATTCCCAATACCAAAAGAGCAAGAAAACAGAAGCCAATAGGAAAAACTATACAGCTCTTTAAAAAATTCATTGCTTCTTCCTCTCTGAATTTTAGATAGCATCTTGAAATTCTTATTTAAAATTCTAACTCTAGAGTTGAATGTCTGAACAGGATCAAAAAATATTATTCACGGTGAGTACCAATGCCTATAAATCCACAATTTACTGGTTTGACATTGATAAAATGACACTTCTTATTTATTCCAACCTTATAATCAGAAACCCAGGATTATGTTAAGTGGAATCTTTTCAATCCTGTTTTAAAAGGTCTCATTATTTTATTATTCAATGTATGTACATGTGGAGAAGTAATAATTATTCTGAATATCATCTTGCATAGTGGAGTCAGTTAATGCTTAGAGATAATAGTGGAGAGACAACTCTTTATGTCAATTTGAACAAAAATAACAGAGAATTATTTCTTCTTCTGAACTACCTTGCTCTGTGTTATGGTCTGCTAATAGCAAGTTTCAGTCACTTCTTTATTTGCTAAAAGATTAATGTATATACCATCAGAGCTGTGGTTATTTTTTCACTACTTAATCATCTGTTTTATTCCATGTTTATGGTGGATATGTGTAATTTGCTATCCACAATATGTGAAAGCAAATCCATGTGAGGATATATTGAAAGAGGGGCAATTCTGAAATTACTTCACATTATTTATAAACATCCTTTATACAAGAAATGTCTTTCTAGCCTGCCATTAGTTCTGAAAACTATGGTGTGGAGAGTAGTCAGTAATAGAATGTGGAGCCTTTCAACCTTATAGATTTAAACAAAATCTGAGATGTAAGAGGCCTATGAGGTCAGCTAGTTGGTTTTGCTTTGCCGGGTCTAAGCTTGAGAACTTCTTTTCATCCAAAAGTGTTGTACCCAGGCACTAGGACAACAAAGAGACCACTGTCCACGCTTGATGAAGAGAAGGCCAGGAGCTTGGACTCTTCATAGCACTGGAGCCCAGAACCTCTAATGGTCTCCCCTACATTTAATAAGAAGGGCTTTTTGGAGGAGGGTAGGGTGATGGAAGGAAAAGAAAGCAAGCTTGAGATAAAGTGGCAAGATATTTGATACTGAATGAGGATGTCTTGAGTAAGATCTGGACCACCACACATTTATGGGTTGTTGATAGCATTTCTCTTTTTCAAAGAAGCATTAATTATCTCCGGCAGTAAATCCAGGCACTCCCCAACTGGTTTTCACTACCAGTGGTGAGAGATCCATGCCTCATATGCAACAGAAAGGCCTTTCCTCTGTGAATTTAAAACCACCATCTTCAACACCAGTCTGAATTTCACTGGGGGGAAAGGAACAGTACGACTCTCACTCCGTTTCTTTTATGCCCCCTCACCAAGCACACACCCCAGGATCATTAATGGCAGCAGCAGATAGCTTTTTGTAATGTTAACTCTAAAAAGTATTTTGTCTCCTGATTGACTCTTTGTCCCAACCTCCTCCTTCTCCACCCCTCAATGCAAGCCTCAGTCTCCTTGCCTTCCATGTTTCCCTCCCTGCCCTACCCTCCTCAGCAGTGTCCCTCCTCCCTTCTTTTCCTTTTTCCACCTTCCTTGTTCCTATTCATCCCATCTCTACCTTTTCCCTTTGCCCCATTCCTGTCCTGTGAAAGGCTATGGCCTTGTACACACAATCACTTTATCACGCATTAACAATCATTACTGCGCGATACCAACAACAGCGTACACACGTGCAATAGGGCTGTTGCGCGTTAACTGCCTTGTTGTAGCGCAATACAAAAACCACCTCGACGAGGGTGGTAGCAGTTAACGCGGAACAGCTGTTGCGCCTTTCCACTCATGTGTATGCTTACTGCGCAATGATTGGCCTCCGGAAGTGTCCCAGCATTCTAAAGTCGTCCTCTCTGGTCTTCCCCCCACCCGCTCTGTGGCCGTGACGAAACAGTCCCCACCCTGATCAGGTTCCCGGGATTTTCGAATTTCTCGTCTGTTTCACTTCCTGTTCTCTTCCTCATGGAGTGGAGTGCAGCTCCGATCATCAGTAGCAATGGTGGCCCATCATGGAAGACGCACACCCCTTTGGAGCACGGCAGAGGTGCTGGACCTGATCAGCATCTGGGGAGAGACCGCTGTGCAGGCGCAGCTACGCGGCAGCAGGCGAAATTATGATACATTTGGCATAATTTCTCGTGCCATGTCAGAGAGAGGTTATGATAGAGACACTGTGCAGTGCAGATCAAAGGTGAAGGAGCTAAGAATAACCTATCACCGAGCGAAGGAGGCAAACCGCCGTTCGGGATCAGCGCCTGCTACATGCAGGTACTATAAGGAGATAGAAGCCATCCTCAGTGGGGACCCCACAACCACTGCAAAGAGTCCCATGGACACATCGGCCCCCCCCTCATCCAGTGAATGCCAGACCCGAGCAGGATGAGGACGTGATCGATGAGGAGGAGGAGATGGAGGATGACCTGGAGGAAAGCGCAACAGCGTGTAGCCAGGAGCTCTTCTGCACCCCCGCTGAGACGTCCACCCAAGACATGACTTGCAGCGTGTCCTCTGAGGCGGCAGAGGGGGGTCCGGTAAGTTTCTCTTTCGTGCAGCTATGGCTCCTGCTAAAATATCATTGTCCGGGGTGGGGGTGCTTGCTGTCTCAGTCCCCGCTGTGCACGCTCTTTACTCTGCATTCATTAGAAGTGCATCAACACAAGCAGTGATTGTCAAAAAATCATCTGTATTTAGGTCACTAAAGGTTTCCTCGATGTAACTCCAGAGCCTACTACTCAGGTTAGATGGGAGAACATTTGTGTCTACGCTCCCAAAGACGGATACTCAGCCTCGCCAGCTGCAAAGCACAGCCCTGGGAACCATGGTAGCACACAGTGCAGCAGCATACGGTCCTGGCTTGCAATTGGTGGCATGTAGGATATGTATTCTAGCTAGCAGGGGCACTCTGAGGAGAGAGATATCGGGTTCCATCTGTGTGCCCTGTGCAGAATGTTAAACCCCAGTAAGCTTTCTATTAGGACGGACCTTGTCCACTTCAGCGAAGCATAGGATGTTGACTGCCCTGCACCTTCCAGTGGAATGTGCTACTGGAAAGTTACATTGGTTATCTAGGCTATGTGTTAACAACAGCTTTATTATTATTATTATTATTTTTAGATTCGACCTTCACAAGGCCGGTGTCTACCCCAGCTGACTGCATGAGAAACATTCAGCGGCGTGCTCAAAGAAATAGGGAGGATATGTTTCAGGACCTGCTGAAAACAGCACAGGAATCCACGAGGGAGAATCGAGCTTGGAGAGAGGAATCCCAACAGAGGAGGCAGAAACACAGGGATGAACTGATAAGCATAATGAAGGAGCAAACAGAACTGCTCAAGAGCACGATTGCTTTGCAGTCCCAGGCGATTAATGTACAGGCTCCACTCCATACAGTTCAGCCGTGTCTGCGTCCCACACCCCGTAGTCCTTCAAAGAATTTCTTTAAAGGCCACCCGTCCCCCTGGTACACTGCAACATCCAGTCCCCCCCAGAGCTACTTTTTAGAGACCCGCAGCTACACCCACCTGTAACTCCCCCCCCACCCCTTTTAGGTTTTAATAAAAACAGCGACAAATAATTTGAAGAGTGGCTTTATTTGTACACATTGAAAATCTCATAAGGTGAACCTGATGAGTCCTGGAAGTTAACTAGGGGAGGGCATCATTGAAATGGTCCCTGAGTGCCTCCCTTATGCGAGCAGCTTCTCCTTGGGCCCCCCTAATACTCCTAGTGGCTAGCTGTTCGTATGCTTCCTCGAGACGCTGTGCCTCCATAGCCCACCCCGGGGAAAACTTTTCTCCCCTACTTTCACAAATGTTATGAAGGACACAGCACGACGCAATCACAGCAGGGATGTTGTCCTCCGCCAAGTCCAGCCTCCCATACAAACATCGCCAGTGCCCTTTTAAACGGCAGAAGGCACACTCCACAGTCATTCTGCAGCGGCTCAATCTGTAATTGAACCGCTCCTTGCTGCGATCTAGGTTACCGGTGTACGGCTTCATGAGCCATGGCATCAGTGGGTATGCTGGGTCTCTGAGGATGACTATGGGCATCTCCACATCCCCCACTGTAATTTTTTGATCAGGGAAGAAGGTACCCCTTTGCAGCTTCCGGTACAGACCAGTGTTCCTGAAAATGCGGGCATCATGCACCTTTCCCGACCACCCAGCATTGATGTCCCTAAAACGCCCCTTGTGATCCACGAGTGCTTGCAGCACCATGGAGAAGTAGCCCTTCTTGTTGATATACTCGGTTGCGAGATGGTCTGGAGCCAAAATAGGGATATGTGTGCCGTCTATGGCTCCCCTGCAATTAGGGAATCCCATGGCAGCAAAGCCCTCCACAATCTCATGAACATTGCCCAACGTCACCGTCCTCCGTAGCAGAACGCGATTGATGGCTCAGCAGACTTGTGAGAGGGCTAATCCGATGGTGGACCTCCCGACTCCAAACTGGTTTGCAACCGATCGGTAGCAGTCAGGAGTCACCATCTTCCAGACAGCAATTGCAACACGTTTCTCCACGGTTAGGGCTGACCTCATGTTGGTGTCTTTACATCGCAGGGCAGGGGCCAACTCTGAACACAGTTCCAGAAAGGTTGCTTTCCGCATTCGAAAGTTCTGTACCCACTGCTCGTCATCCCACAGCTGCATAACAATGCGATCCCACCACTCGGTGCTCGTCTCTTGTGACCAGAAACGGCGTTGCAACGTGTGCAGATGATCGGTGAAGGGGCTGAGCAACGCGGTGCTGTTGCTCTGCATGGCATCGATCAGCCCTGCTCCTCAGCGTCCTCATCTGACTCGGAGCTCATTGCGTACTGAGCAACCAGCCGAGATGTATTTAGAATGCTGAAGGCGACAGTGGAGATCAGAGCAGGATCCATGCTGTCGCTGTTGTGATTGCTCGCAAGTGGTGCACTGCACTGCTGAAAATAGGTGCGAGTTGCTATTGGCAACGAGGAAGACGCAAAGGGAACACAGTGCACCACGGGAAACTGAGAGTTTACCCATTTGCGTTCCTTTCCTTCATCCCATGATTCCAAGCGCAGATTGAGGGAAAATTGAACTGTGGGATAGGTGCCCAGAATTCATTGCGCTATACCGCGATATTGCAAAGAATTCTGTTGCATTACAAGGAGCGATATGTGTACGCGCTATCCCGCAATAAAGGTCACGTGTTTTTTATAGAGCGATTGCCATGTTGCGCTTTAATCTGATCGTGTGTACATAGCCTCAGATAAGAAGCTAACAAGCCATTTGTCCATTCTTACCCTGATTACTTCATTTGTACCCCTCCCTATACGCCTTGTCTGGTGTTTCTCTTTTCAGTATGTACATTGTCTAGCTCCTGTGTGTTTGTACAGTGCCTAGAACAATGGAGCATGATTCAGATTGGAGCCTATTGGGCCCTACCCAAAAATAAATAAACAAACAGCAGTAATGCCCAGATGAACTGGACGGTCAGATTTTTCTATCCTGGTCAAGCCACAAGTATGTGAAAGAAATAATGAACTGAGCTAGTGAGATGAAGTGTTGTGCCAGCCATTTTGATCCCAGGATATTAGAGAAGCTAGACTGGGTGAGGTGATAGCTTTTATTGGCCCAAAGTCTGCTGCGGAAAGAGACAAACTTTCGAGCTAATCAAGGCTCTTCTTCAGGTGACTTTTGGGTCCAGGTAGAAGTGGGGCCAACAAAAGATATCACCTCACCTACCTTGTCCCTCCAGTGAGAGAAAGACCATCAGAAATTCAGTAGGAATGAAGTTACCCTCCCCTGTCTAACGCACTGCAAAGAAAGTTCAGGATTAAGTTTGATTTTGCAAATCTAGCATTGTCTTACCTCAGTGCATCCTCCCATTACACTGCAACAAAGACAGACATGATTATCAAGTCGTAATGTTCCCAGGGGGTAGTCGTGTTAGTCTAGTTCAGCAAAACAAATAAGGAGTCCTGGAGCACTTTTAAAGAGTAACACATTTATTTATTGCATGAGGTTTTGTGGGAGAAAATCCCACTTCATCAGACGCTTTGAAGATGGGGGAACTTACAGAATGGGAGAAAAATAAATGCAGGGAAGTGTAAAACATAGGATTGGGTTAGTCTGTAACAGCAAATGGGAAATAAAAGTCATAATGGGAAGGCATTGCATGTGACTGTGTTCAGGTCCTTAGTGAAAAAGTCAATTGGAAATGCAGGAGGGGAATCCAGGACCATTTAATGGCAGAACCCAACAGCAGTGATGAATACTATATCTCTGAGAGTTTTTGCTATAAGGGGATGGATTGCTATTTTCACTGTGCTTCCCAGGGTCATTACTGGACAAGCTGTTTGATTAAACCACCAGTTGCAGGTTGAGTGCAAAAGGTAAGATGTGTCTGCTACCACACAGGAGAAAAGCAAAGCAGATGAATAGCTGTAAATGCCCAAGGGAAACTATCAGAGATGTCAAATTCCAAAGGGGTAGCCGTGTTAGTCTATTGTAGAAAGACAACAGAGTCTTGTGGCACTTTTAAAGACTAACAGATTTATTAATTGCATGAGCTTTCGTGGGAGAAAATCCCACTTCGTCAGACGCTTTGAAGATAGGAAAGTTACAGAGTGGGAGGAAATTAAATGCAGGGGAGTGTATGACATAGCATCAGGTCAGGCTGTAACAGCAAATCAAAATAGGTGTTAGGATTCAAAACACTGGGGAACAGCACATAGAGGAGGGGGAGGTCAATTCACTTGATGTAATGCGAGAAAAATCCATAGTCCCTGTTTAACCCCAAGACAACTGAGTCAAATTTGCATATAATTCTGCAGACTCTCTTTGAAGCTGTGATTTGTTATTCATCTGTTTCAACACAGCTATTAACAA
>ML685951.1:260412-343450 GCA_007922175.1 Pelusios castaneus
TTAAGGATGGTGTGGACATGGAGTAACCCTTAAATCAACTTTATTAAGTAGACTTAAAGGTGGTTAAGTTGACTTAACAAAGTGGACTAAGTCGACTTAAAGCTAAATCAATTTAGTCCACTTTGTTAAGTCAACTTTAATAAGGTTGACTTTAAGTCAACTTAAAGTCGACTTTATTAAAGTCGACTTAACAAAGTGGACTTAACTTTTCTAGTGTAGACATAGCCTTTGAGCTTATGTGTATGCTACACAGACTGCTATGTTATTCCCAAAGGGTTAGACAAGCTGAAATAGGGTGGGAAGGGGTGGAGGTGTGGGTAGAGAAAGAGAGAAGGGAAAAAACCACACTGCATTTCAGGATATCGCTGTACTGAAAAGTCTGACAGCATACAGAGAGGCGAGAACAAATAACTCCTTAAGTGCGCTAAGCTTTTTTTCCCCTCACCCCCAAATAGGCAACACTATAATTCAGCCAAAAGCACACTCAGGAACAGTAGCTGCAGCTTCACTTTATTTAAAAGTGTTTTGAGAACCAGGTCTGAAAGGATCAAATTAGAGACAATGAAGTAAAGAAGTGCTCTAGGAAAATTTATATTTCATTTAACTCCAGTGAAACACTACACAGAAAGTGGTTTGCCTTTGAGAAAAAAATAATCTTCCTTCTGTTATATATCTAGATATTAGCTGAGTTCATTGCTATATAAAGACAAGATTCCAGAGTTATATTTAATTACTAGGTCCAGTTATATAACATCAAATATGACAAAAGTTAAGGGCTTGATTCTGCCCAGACTTCTATGGATTTATAGGGGACAGAAAAATTCCTTCCCTCCTTCCAAAAGGTAGCAAGAAGGGGGCAGGCCATAATAGCACACCTTCGTCTGCAGAGTTTAGAAGCCTTCTGACTCTCGAAAGGGTAGAAGAATTTTCATCACTGCAATTAGGACTTTCAAGGAGGTCTCAGGAAGAATTTTGTCTGTGTGCAGCAAACAGCAAAAAATGTATCTCCTCCACGTGTACTGTGGATTAAAACCTTCCAGTCTGGCACTACTTTAGTAAACTCAAAATACCAAAATCCTCTACAATGAGACTACGAAAGTCCTGTGGCACTTTATAGACTAACAGATTTTCTTCGGCATAAGCTTTCGTGGGCTATAACCCACTACATCAGATGCATGAAGTGGAAATCACAGTGGAGAGGTATATATACACATGCGAGGTTGGAGGAGGGCAAGTGTTAGCAAAGTCAGTACAGAGAGCAGATGGGGCTATTCACACCTGTTAATAAATGTGTGAACAGATCAATCATTTTTTGTAGTGTGATAATCATTCCAAGTCCCTATTCAGACTATTCTGATTGTATGAAGCTTGCAAATCAGCTCCAGACCTGCAGTTTCACACTGAAGTCTGTTTTTGTAATTTCTTTGTTGAAGTATGTCAACTTTCAGGTCAGCTACTGAGTGTCCATGGAGGTTGAAATGTTCTCCTACAGGTTTATGGATGTTGCCAATTTTTATGTTGGATTTGTGTCCATTTATCCTTTTGTGTAAGGACAGTCCGGTTTGGCCGATGTACATGGCAGAGAGATATTGCTAGCACATGATAGCATATACCACATTAGTGGATGTGCAGGTGAATGAGCCCCGGTGGTGTGGCTGATGTGGTTGGGACCTGTGATGGTATCACTGGAGTTGATGTGCGGGCAGAGTTGGCAACGGGGTTTGTTGCAAGGATAAGTTCCTGGATTAGTGTTCTTGTTGTATGGTGGTCGGTTGTTGGTGAGTATTTGCTTCAGGTTGGGGGGCTGTCGGAGAGCAAGGATAGGCCATTCTCCCAGGGCTTGAGAGAGTGTGGGATCATCTTCTAGAATAGGCTGTAGATCTTTGATGATGCGTTGGAGAGATTTTAGCTGGGGACTGTAGGTTATAACCAGTGGTGTTCTGTTGTTTTCTAGGTCAGGTCTGTCCTGTAGTAGGTGGCTCCTGGGTACCTGTCTGGTTCTGTAAATTTGTTCCTTCACTTCCCCAACTGGGTACTGTAGTTTTAGGAATGCCTGATAGAGATCTTGTAGGTGTTTGTCTCTGTCTGAGGGATCAGAGTAAATCCGGTTGTACCTTAAGGCTTGGCTGTAGACGATGGATCATGTAATGTGTGCCGGGTGGAAGCTGGAGGCATGTAGGTATGTATTGCAGTCAGTTGGTTTCTGGTATAGGGTGGTGTTAATGCATCCATCCCTTATACGTACGGTGGTGTCCAAGAAGTGGATTTCTTGTGTGGACTCGTCCAGGCTGATGTTGATGGTAGGGTGGAAATTGTTGAAGTCCCAGTGGAATTCTTCCAGGGACTCTTTCCCATGGGTCCAGATGATGAAAATGTCATCAATGTAATGTAGGTAGAGGAGAGGCAGTTGTGGATGAGATTCGAGGAAGTGATGTTCTAGGTCAGCCATAAAGATGTTGGCATACTGTGGGGCCATGCGAGTACCCATAGCTGTGCCACTGACTTGAAGGTATAGATCATCCCCAAATCTGAAATAGTTGTGAGTCAGGACAAAGTCACAAAGTTCAATTACCAGGTATGCTGTGTCATCATCTGGGAAACTGTTCCTGATGGCTTGTAGTCCATCTTTGTAAGGAATGTTGGTGTAGAGGGCTTCTACATCCATAGGGGCTAGGATGGTGTTTTCTGGGAGATCACCGATGGATTGTAGCTTTTTCAGGAAGTCAGTTGTGTCACAGAGATAGCTGGGAGAGCTGGTGGCGTAGAGCCTGAGGAGAGAGTCCACATAGCCAGACAATCCTGCTGTTAGAGTGCCGATGCCCGAGATGATGGGGCGTCCAGGATTCCCATGTTTGTGAATCTTGGGTAGTAGATAGAATACCCCTGGTTGGGGCTCTTGGGGTGTGCCCGTGTAGATGTGTTCCTGTGCTTCCTCAGGGAATTTCTTAAGCAGATGTTGTAGTTTCTTATGGTACTCCTCCATGGGGACAGAGGTAGTGGCTTGTAGAATGTGGTGTTCAAAAGTTGACCACAGCACTTCCTTTGTCGGCCTCTTTGATTATAATGTCAGGGTTGGTTTTGAGACTGTGGATGGCATTGCGTTCAGCACAGCTGAGCTTGTGGGGTATGTGATGCCAACTAGTGATGCTTAGTTCGAACTAAAATTCCAGTGGGGCCATGTTAGTTTGAATTAAGTTAATTTGAACTAACTAAAATTAGTTTGAATTAGTTAGTTCGAATTAACTAATTTGAACTAACTTTCGTAAGTGTAGACATAGCCTAAGGCTAACAAATTTCTTCAGGCATAAGCTTTCGTGGACTCCAACCCAATTTGTCAGAAAGCTTATGCCTGAAGAAATTTGTTAGTCTTTAAGGTGCCACAGGACTCTCATTGTTTTTGCTGTGCATAGACTAACACAGCTACCTCTCTGGAAATTTCTACAATGAGACTGATACTCAAACTTTATTATCTCTCATACTAACAAACTGCAAAATCAAAGTAAGAATTAGAAGCTTAATATCCTCTGAGAGGTTCAGCTCTTATTTTCATACACCATCATTTTGTTTTCAGTTAATTCTACCCACACAGCAATCACCCAGCAGGGGCTGATTGCTCCTCTGTTTTTGCTGGCTCTGCTTTTTCCACATCATTACTTATGCAAGTAACTCTACTAACCCTTAGTTACGTGAGAAGCTTCACTGACCCTACTAAGTCAGGTGGACTGTTCCAGTCGAGACCACAAAAGACCTCTCCTAACCTTGAAGGGAATTATCACACTCAGGTCTGAGCCTTCTCAAACCACCTGACACCTTGTAACCACAAATGTAGTATTATAAAATTTCAGTTTTATGCACAAATGCATGCTCTCAACCAGTGCTAAGTGGGACTTTGAAAAGCAAGATTTTGAGGTAGTCTAAAAAAATATATTCAGTCTTGTCTCAGAAACCTTAAGTATAACTCTTTCTCCTTCTCTAAGCTTGTGTATTTTGGAAGTGCTAGATGAGTTGGAATTACCAGTTAAAATTAAAAAATGAATACTGGTAACTATTCTAGTGAAATGAATTCTGGTAACTATTCTAGTGGCCAAACAAGTTATTTGGAGAAAAGGGAAGTCTGTAACTCCTTCATATGCGGACTGGCTGGGTGAGCTCTCTACTGATGCATTAAAAGAGGAAAAATTACTAATAGAAAGGCTTGGAAAAAATATAAGGGTGTCTGGTCACACATGAAACTATGCTGGTTAGTATTTATTAGTCTCCAATACTCTTAGACTACGTTTGCTCTTATTTATCTATTTAGTGATTTTAATAACTAATACCCTACATAACCTTTAAAGGTACAAATTTTGTTTGTTTTGTTTTCAGGTTTTGCAAAAAATAAACATTGAACTGTATCCAGAGGGGTAGCTGTGTTAGTCTGTGAGCAGCAAAAACAACGAGTCCTGTGGCACCTAACAAATTTCTTCAGGCATAAGCTTTCATGGGCTCTAACCCACCTCATCAGATGCATCTGACAAATTGGGTTGGAGCCCACGAAAGCTTATGCCTGAAGAAATGTTAGTCTTTAAGGCTATGTCTACACTTACCAACATTAATTCGAATTAGTTAATTAGAACTAACTAATTCAAACTAATTTTAATTTGAAATAACTTAATATGAACTAGCATGGCCCCACTGGAATTTTAGTTCGAATTAAGCAAGTGCCATGCCTGGCACTTGCTTAGTTCGAATTAGTCAGTTGCATTAAGTTCAGTGTGCTGGTTCGTTTGAACTAAGCAGTTAGTTCGAATTAAGTCAATGTGGCCATGTTAGTTCGAACTAACTCGTTCGAATTAAGCGTAGTTCAAAAGGTACAATCGAATTTATTAGTTCGAATTAAGGAAGCCCTTAATTCGAACTAATGAAAGCCTAGTGTGGCCAAGGCTTAAGTTAGTTCGAATTAAGCTTCCTTAATTCAAATGAACTTGCAAGTGTAGACATTCTTTAAAGTGCCACAGGACTAACATTGAACTGTTATTTATATGCTATTTCCACCTTGTGTATGTACATACATATGTTTAGTTCCCTTATGGTTTACATTTGATATAAAAACAATAAAATAGTTGAAAACAAGCAGGATGTTTTCTCAAGTATTTATGGTATTAATTTAAAGACACTGGGTTGTATTCAAACAAAGAGCCACTGACGGTGGTGGAGGAGCCCTTGCTACATCTAACTAGCTCCTGAAACCAGGAGGCTTTACCACAAGGGATGGCTTCTCTAGAAGGAAAATATGGGAAGCTGAATAGTTTGCAACCAGGGATAAATAAAGAGGCCTGTTGGTAGAGGTTGCTGGACTCTGCTGAATCAGTGCATCATCACCCAGTCCGCCCACAACCCCTTCCCAGTTTGAACAGACCACCCACCACAGGGCAGATTGTGGCAACTTTTTGCTGCTACAGCCCCTTCCTGTGCCAGCTTTCTGCACTGAGGGTTCTGTGTCTCAGTTCCACCAGTATAAACCAAGTAAAATCTGGCCTTTAATGCAACCCCAATGGAGTTATGAGATGAATTTGATCCATTTCAGATTAGAGGCTAAAATATTCTCTCAGAGAAACCACTTAGTTGCCCATTAAAATTTTGCTATTTCACCAGTCAAAACAGGTGTCTCACTCAGCCTGTTGAAAGCCAGTAAAGGGAGGAGTTTAACAGCACTTGGAGACACCAGCTCATTCCATTACGGTCAACATATCAAAGGATATGAAACTGAAGGGTCACCTTTGCCAGGTGTGTGTGTGTGTGTTTCAGGTGGATATTTTCCCAACAAACCACACGTTGAAGCAGAGGTCCCCAAAATTTGGGGGGTACCCCTAGAAGGAATGTTTGGGAGAGGGAGGGAGCACCACCCAGCCCCAGGTCCTGGACCCTGCCCCCAGCTGTAGCCCTGGCTTTGGCCCCTGACCGAGCTGCGGCTCCACATCTGGCTCCAGCTGCCAGCTCAGCCCTGGCTCTACTCCTTGCCACAGCCCCTGCCACAGCCGCACACTCAGCCTCGGGCCATCACTGCAGCTTGGATGCAACTCTGCTCTTGCTCCCAGCCACGGACCCATCCCCAGCTGCAGCCCTGACATTGACCACAGCCCTGCTCCCATCCTGATCTCCCAAATGCAGCTGGGCGGGATAGAGGTACAGATGGGTATGGAGGGTTGTGAGGTGAAAAGTTTGGGGACAACTACATTAAAGTCTTTGCAGTTAACAACACAGGCTCCTTTCTGTGTTTCACAGCATCTCTGTAACCAACTGACAAATACTAAAGTCATTTTGTTAAGTAAAGACTCCTTTCCAAGGTACCGAATGGTAATTTCAGATGTGTAATTCACTTGTCAGGACTGGATTAACAAAGGGGCTATAGGGGCTTCAGCCCCAGGCCCCAGCCTGAAAGGGGGCCCCAGGCTCCAGCCTCTATGGCCCTTGCCATATCCGGCCCCCTGCTACTCCACATAGCCCCCACAGTGTGTGTGTGTGGGGAAACAGATGGCAGAGAGCCCCTACCCTGCTGGTTCTGGGAGGGTAGGGGTGGGGCCCTGGGCTAGAGCCATTCCCGCTCCATCCCTGGGCTGGCTGGTCTGCTTCTGGGGCAGGCTGGTTCCAGGGCAAGAGAGCAGTATCTGCCCCCCCCCCCAGTGATAGGGGGCTGGTGGGGCCCCACATGGGGGTGGGGAGATGGGGGCAGAACAGTGGGGAGGCAGCCCAGGGCTCTTAATCTGAGCCTGTTCACTGTGGTAAATCAACAAACACCCAAATATAAGTAGTATAGAATCTAGCGGCTATAGGAACTGTTACAAAGGGTAAGACCAGTGGTCCCATCTGGCCAGTATTGTGCTTCTGAAAGTGGCCAGTACCAGACCTTCAGGGGGAAGGTACAGAACAGGGAAAATCTGGAGATACATCCATTTTTATGGTAACCTTGAGCATAGAATTACACCCCTGAGCAGATTGGCTGAGCAGATTGGTAGACCACTCCTCCAAGAACTTATCTAGTTCTTCTTTGAACCCAGTTATATTTTTGGTCATCACAACATCTCTTGGGCAATGAGTTCCACAGAGTGTGAATTTAAGTGAAAATGTAATTCCTCTTGTTTGTATTAAACCTTCTGTCTATTAATTTCATTGAGTAACCCCTGTTTTTGTATTGTGAGAGCATAAATAATACTTAATTCACTTCTTCCACACAGTTCATTATTTTATACACTGCTACTATATCCCTCTTTAATCATCTCTTTTCTAAGTTGAACAGCCTTCAACTTTTTAGTCTCTCCCCATATGGAAATACTTCCATATCCTTGATCATCTTAATGTCCTGCTCTGAATCTTTGCCGTTTCTATGTATCCTTTTTTGAGATGGATTGACCAGAACTAGACACAGTATTCAAGGTGTTAGCACACCAGGGAATCATATTTTCTGTCTTATTTTTTATCCCTTTTCTAATAGTTCCTTGCACTCTTAGCCTTTTTTACCACCGCAGCTCATTGAGCTGACATTTTCAAAAACCTGTGCTTGATTCCAAAATCTCTTTCCTCAGTGGCAATAACTAAGCTAGAACCCAGCATTGTAGGTGTTTTAAAAAATGGGATTATTTTTTCTAATGTGTATGTCTTTGCACTTATCAGTATTGAATTTCATCTGCCATTTTGTTGCCTAGTCATACAACTTTGTGAAATCCCTTTTTAACTCTTCACAGTCAGCTTTGGATATAACTACTTTGAGTACTTCTACATAATCTGCAAACTTTACTACTTAACTGTTCACTCCCTTTTCCAGGTTATTACTGAATATATTGAACAACACGGGCCCCAGCATTGATCCTTGAGGGACTCAGTTATTTATACCTCCATTATGAAAACTACACTTTGTTTCCTATCTTGTAACCAGTCACTGATCCATAAGAGGATCTTTCTTGTTATCTCATGATTACTTAGTTTCCTTAAGAACCTTTGGTGTGAAAACTTGTGAAAGGCTTTCTGAAAATCAAAGTACACTTTATTGACTAGATCACCCTTATCCACTTGCTTGTTGGCACCCTCAAAGAATTCTAATAGATTAGTGAGGCATGACTTCCCTTTACAAAAGTCATGTTGTCTCTTTCCCTACAAATCATGTTCATCTGCTTTATAGTAAATTTGAAAAATGTCTCTCTCACCCCTCTTCTTCCTGTGCCGCCACTCTTCTTCTAGAAGTGCTCTCCTTTCCCCTGCTGACCCCACCCTCCAGCTGGGCAGCAAAGCCGGCAAAAAGGGTGTCAGTACTCCGTACCCCTGCGTACCATCACAAAAAAAGCACTGTATCTATTAGTGCTTTTGTAAGGCCTGAGCCAAAGCCCACTAAAGTCAATGGGCTCTTTCCATCAACTCCAGTGGGTTTTTTTGATCCAGCCCATACTCTCGCCTCTCAATTACTGTAGATGGATACATTTAACTGTAGAAATATTTTCACTGTCCCACTCCAGAATGTGAAGCCTATTTGTGAAAACACTGGCTAAAAAATACTTTAAAAAGTCTGTAAGAAAAAAATTAAGGCACTTTCTGTTTTGTTTGATACTTTTTTGGAACATTATGAATGTTAAATTCAATGAAAAAGAGGCTACTTGCCTTACAGTCACTGGAGTTTGAGATGCATTTCTTCCCCCAGATCTCACTATAGACCTGTGTAACCCCATGTGTCAAGCCTGGAATCTTTTAACCAGCAGCATTCAATGGGGCTAGACAATTGCTCTTAGTGACTCCAACCCAGTACTCAGTGCCTTCATTCATACAGACATCCAAGTTTAAAGGGGCTTTTCCCCCCATATTGGTGGGAAGGAGGATGGGTCATGAGCTCTTTTTTGGGAACAAAGGCATCTTGAACTCCAGTTACTATAAGGTAAACATCCCGTCTCTCTTCTTAGAGCATTTTTCCACATGTATCCCACAGTAATTACCTCTAAAGGAGGTGAGTGGTGGCAGTCTAGCTAAGTAACTGCAAGACAACTCTGCCAACCAGGGTGTCTGATCTAGAATGGAGTTATGATTGGTAACCATAAGACAAGAACTCACAGTATCTGCCCTACAGATGTCAGAAATAGGGATTCTCCTAAAACAAGGTACAGATGTTACCTGAGTTCTAGAAGACTGTGCCTATAACTTGAGAGGGGCAGAGTAATTTGTTCAGTGCAGTAGAGACCTTAATAGAATCGGAAACCTACTTCAAGAGCCTCTGAGTGGAAACAGCCTGTCCCTTGGATTTTTCACTAGCAATGACAAGTTTGGGAGACTTTTGAGAAATGTTTTGATTTAGCAAGATAAAAGGACATGGCTCTCAGAACAGCAAATCTGAGAAGCTGAGTTTCCATGAGGCCTAGGAGTGGAAAAAAACACCTGGCAATATATGAATTAATTTATATTAAAGTCCCAAAATTTTCATTTTAAAAATTTCAGGTGCAGCCTGCCAGTAACGTTGCCCAAATGGAATGCCAACTTGTGACCCACAGAGTCTTTCAAAGTAGTCCACCTTTCCCCCTCTACTGGCTGTGGAAGGATGGAGGAGAGCACTAATCTCCAGTGCCTCCGGCTGCAGAAGGGAACACTGCCTAGGGACCCAGGTGGAGTGCAGGTCTGGCTGCAGTGAGCATGGGGGGTGCCGCGAGTGGAGACTGGTGGTCCTTCAGGGCTGTAAAAATGATATCTGAGGCCCTTGTGCCGAAAAGGTTGTGAACCAGTGGATACAGTATTTGGAAGGTCTGCTATCAAAGCCTATGTCTCACTCTGCAAGTTGAAAGAATAGCCACAAAAAATTTTGTTTTGATAAAGAGATGATATAATGCATAGGTTGCCAGATTCAAAAGGCGGGAACATTATGGACAGCAGCATTGCATTCAACACCCTGGTAGGAAAGGCTCTAACTGGTGGAAATATATGAGTCATCTTTTCAAAATCTGGATGCAATTGAGTGGGGGAAGAACAAATGACCCTTCACCTGTAAATGATGCATAGAGATAGCAACTAAATGCACTCTAATAGAGCAATAAGTAGTCCAAGAAAACTGAGATAGAAAGCTCTAGGGGTTCAAGTGCTTCCATTTAGTTTTATGTCAGAGACATTTCTATAGAGACACTTCTACTCTGAATCAAAACTTCTTGTACTGCTTCTGTCAACCAGCTAATCTTCACATTCTCAGATGCAGAAACACTGGGTTTGGATGTAGCACCAGACCTAGGTTCTGTGAAACGGCATCTGGAAGGTTTAAAATGGAAGCGATTGGTAGATGGATAAATGAATCAGGTTGGAGAACCAAAACTGATGTGACCAGGCTGAAGCTTTTGTTATTACCCAGGCCTTGGCCTGACTAATATTCCTGACAATGCTAGGAATTAGTGGATTGGGGGGACGAGATATAGCACCTTTTCCCCCAAATGAATCAGAAATTTATCCACCAGAGAGTCTAGACTCACTCTTCCCTGCAAACAAAATATGAGAGACACTTCTTGTTAACACTAGTAGCAAGTATGTCTATTGATGGAATACCCAGTCCCACATCTCTGGAATACTTGACCTGGAACCAAGTTTTATATTTCCTATTCATGGTGATGGAGTCCTTCCTGCTAAGGCAAACCTGGTCTCAAATTATTTCTTCCATAGCAAATGAAGGGCTATCAGGTTGATTTGATGAAGAATGCCCTGTTCCCAACCAACGTGACTGACCAGGGCTATCCGGGCTTGTAGGCTTAATGCTCTGCAGCAGGAAGTCTGGTAGTCTTGGGGTTCCTGGCTCAGGGCAGCCCTCATGGAAGGCTATTTCTGGCCCTAGAGGTTCTTGGCCCTAGAACTGTGGATCCCAGAACCCATGACTACAAGCAGCCTGCTAGGAAACCAACTATTTTCCAATGAAATTCTGTATCATTGGAAAAATTCCAATCACCTCTACTTATAGCTACACAAACAGTAAAACTAACCAACTAACCTTCCGAAAACAATCTAATTTGGTTCAGACCGCAGGGGCATAACCACTGAAGTGTTGTGCAACAACTGTTCCTTGTGGACACGGCCGATGCAAACTAAAAGGCTTCATTAGTAGAGCCCTGCAGATCCATGGATATCCGCTTCAGATCTGCGGGCTACGTTCCCTCTAAGCTGCGTGGGTGCGCAGCCACGCATTGACCATCGCACACCCACGCACCTATCACAGACATCTGCGCAGCCCGATCCCTACGTCTCTTCTCCCCAGTCCAATCCCCAGTTTCATCTCCCCAGCCAGACCCTGCATCTCTTCTCCCCAGACAGACCCTGTGTCTCTTCTCCCCAGCCAGATCCCCTTGTCTCTTCCCTTCTCTTCAGCCCAGTGAATGGTCACCCCAGGATCTCCTCATTTCCACAAGACCCCCAATTTCCTCCAAGACACACCTCCCAGTGAGCAAAGGAGGTAATGTAGGGCTGCATGTGGGTGGTAAATGACATTCTCAAGGACGCCTCCCAGGGACCATCTGCAGCCATCCACCCAACCCCCAGTGCTTCCAGTGACATCTTCCCTCTACGAAGCTGTGGGAAAGCTGGGTTACAAAGTTCACATGGGCTATATAATTGAATGAGCTGTTTACCTCCACTCACTTTCTCACTGCTGTCTGGCTTCCAGTCTTTCAGCCAGAGAGTGACAGGAAGTGGTCGTGTTTAGTGGCAAAATACCACTGAAAACAAAGGAGAAATGGCAGCTGGGTGACCTACCAGCACTAGGGGACCAATGGAGCCCAGGAGGGGGGAACAATTCTTGAGGGACAGTCAATCCCTCCCCTTAATTCAAGTTATCAGCTTTGTTTCAGAGGCAACTGTTCTCCTCTTAGGCCATGGGTCTGGGCAGGAGATTTTGGTACCAGCGGAGCCCCTTAAATACAGCCCCTGCCCTTGCCTAAATCAGTTGGTCAACCGTGGGACTGGGGAGCGCTTGTGAACCAACTGGTCTCAAGTGGGCTGGTGCCCCGACCCCTGTGTTTTAAAATTTTAAGTTTATCCCCATTCATAGCACAAAAGACCTTCATGACCACCTAGCAAAATACAGGCAACAAAAACTATGAGGTATAGATGACGGTAGTGGCTAGATAGGCAGCAAGTGTCTTCATCTCACATTTGTTTAGTAAATTAATAAAGCTACAGTATTTCAGTTTAACATTTTTATTAATGTTCCAACAAAAAGACAACAGCTATGCATTTCTTTTGAATTAAGGAACTTAGGCATGCTGATGCTTCCGGTGCCAAAAAACTGTTGCCCATGAGGCACCACGTCTCATAAACTGCTGCTCAACAAGTACCATAACTAACTCAGCTGCATCATCAGCTTAGAGGGAACATTGTCTGCGGGTAACTGCATCCGGGCGTGCAGATATCTGCAGCCCCATTGTTGCGGATTGGCTGTGGCTGCGGAGTCTATTTTTATGATCAATCCCTGCAGCTGCTGCTACGATCTGCATCAGCAGCACACCGGGGAACAAGGAAGCGCTCCAGCCAATCCCAGTTGAGCTTTGATTGTGGTCTGCCAGCCAATCAGAGTCTCAGCCACAACAGCCTGGGGCTTAGAGAGACACCACTCACTGTCAGTCAGCCAGCATGCTGGCCTTTGATTGGCTCATTCCCCATGCCTACCCCACCCACTTCTTCATTTTCTTGTAAGCAGTTCGTAATGCCATGCTGTCAATCAGCAATTTCATTGGTGGTCAAGGAAATCTGATTGACAGCACAGCATGCAAACCGCAAACAAGAAAAGGAAAAAATGGGTGGGACTCATGTGGCGAAGGAGCCAATCAAATGTAAAATGCTGACTGTAAGCCCAAGCTCGGTTGTGGATGTGGTTCCGGATCCATATAAAACACGGCATGCGTATTGGATAAAGACTGACATTGGGCGGGTGTGTTCCGGTTCCAGATCTACATTTTTGTATCCGCTCAGGGGTCTATCCATTAGGACAGTTACAGTGCAGCATTCTGGCATGCTCCTATTTACAACTCCTTAATCTGAACTTTGGGCAGTATAGAAGAGCCCTAAAAAAACTACAGGGACACAGCTGGATATTGTGTAGTTCTGCCTGACTGTCACAGGTAGTAAGAAGGAACTGAGTGGCAACTGGGGCTACTATTTCCTTTGTGCCTTAAAGAATAAGGAGCATGGAAGCATAAAAGCTCATGCACAGCTCTGATGGACACTGTTGGATAAACAATTCTAAGTTCACACAGCTGGGATGCATATATCTACATTGTAATCCATGTGGACAAATGCTCAAAGGCTATGTCTACACTTGCAAGTTAGTTCGAATTAAGGAAGCTTAATTCGAACTAACTTAAGCCTGGTCCACACTAGGCTTTCATTAGTTCGAATTAAGGGCTTCCTTAATTCAAACTAATCAATTCGACTCCTTAGTTCGAACTAATGCTTAATTCAAAATAGTTAGTTTGAACTAAGTCAAATGTGGCCATATTAGTTCAAATTAAGTGCTTAGTTTGAACTAATCGGCAGACTGACCTTCATGCAACTGACTATTTCGAACTAAGCAAGTGCCCTGAATGGCCAGGGCTAGTTCGAATTAAAATTCGAACTAGCATTTGTAGGTGTAGACATAGCCAAAGAGCCAAACCGTTTTTTGATTTCACACTTTAAAAAACATTCTTTCCCGCCGTTTCCTCAGTTTTTTTTCCACCTGAAAGGAGAGGAAAGGAAGCATGGGGAAAAAAACATTGAGACCATTTTATTAGTCAAAAAGCCATTTTTAATAATAGTAATAAAAAAGATGTTTAGATAAAAAAACTTAGACCATTTCTAATAGGTTTTATTTTGGATCTATTTGGATCAAAATGCTATTTTGCATCAATTATTTCTTTTGCAATATTTCATAGTTCCTCCATATAAGGTACATGAGAAAAGGCTAACAAAGCTTTTCTAGCAGCTTGTACTAGTGGCCAGCACTAATTATGAATCTAGCACTGTAGCATGAAAGGACAGTAAATGGTTAATAAAGCTCAGCACTTACAGTATATTACTCATGGAAGGGTCCATAAAATAACCCACTGACCACAACAGATGTTACAGCTACTTTTCTGTATTAAGACATTTTGACTTTAATTACCTGACAAATTTATATTTTAGGCATTGAGTGGGAGAGTTTGTCACATCTCGGAGGGATCTGTCATTTTAAAACTCATTAGATGAGAACCTTGATCTGTTATTCTGCCTCTGACAGCTTTGGTAGCGAAATACCATTTCTCTTCTACAAAAGTGTTTTTCATACAAAAGGAATAGCTCAGATTTATATAAAATTCGACTGTCTACAGTTTAAGAATCATGAGAGGAATTTTAGAAAGCAACTTGTTTGCCAAGGAAAAACAAGACAGGTTGGAAGTAAATAATTGTTCTCTATACAGATTATTATAAGTATATGCAAGTAAAGACATTGCTTTTGATGCTTATTGCCTGCATTCTTTTTATCCAAGTGATCAAGAAGTCACGTTCTAACGTTTTAGCTTTTCTTATATTTGTATTATTGTACTTTGCAATTATATCATAAAAGCAATTGAAATGCCTCCAAATTGTTATCTGAAATCATTTTGCTTTTATCTATTACCTTTTCTCTAGTTTAAGACATGTTTTGCTATATAAATTATACTAGAACATTAAATTACAGCATATATTTAGAGGTTTTAAGCAATCGCGGCAGGCAGAAATGGAATATTATGAATGTGAATTAGACCCAGCTGATTTGTTTTACCATTCACAAATGGCATAATGACATACCATGGACTATGTAAATTTAAAATAATCAGAGCCAAGGTATGAGATTGATAATGTACAGAGATGACAGATTTAACAATAATGAAAGAGAAAAAAGTCAACACAAATTCTGATTTCCATGATACAGAACTCTAAGGCATCTTCCTAACTCAAGCCCTCCCCCTTCGAGCACACAATTTTCCAGGCTTTCTCACTGCAGAAGGAATTAAACCCAGCCCAAAGTAGAACAGTTGTCAGTTTTCTCTTAGCAGTTAAACTACCTTTCTGATTGTTCCTTCACTGTCTTGTTTGATCGGTCCTCCAGTCCTCAAGTGGGACCCACAGGACTTTGTCTTTGCCACACAGACACACTGGTTTCCATCTGCACTCTTTTTCTAAAAATAATCTTTAAAAAAGTCCTATGGTGCTTTTAAAGACTAATACATTTATTTTTCACATGAGCTTTCATGAGCAAAGTCCCCTTCCTCAGATGCCAAAGTGGAGAAAACTGACGAAGTGGGACTTTGCTCATGAAAGATCATGCGAAAAATAAATTTGTTAGTCTTAAAAGTGCTACAAGACTCCTCTTTCATTTTATTGAAAAAAAAACCTAACAGTATGGGAGGGCTTTTTCTAGGTGATCTATGTGCTTGCTTATACGTTTACCTGGTCTGGTTCCAGGCTTGTTGCTGCCTCAATTTCCTTTTCACACACATTGATTCTCTAGCATTCAGCATGATTAGGCCACTGTGACTCGACCTTCTCTCTAAGACACAAGTCCAACTTCTTTCAAGGTGCAAATAAGCACAAAACCAGAAGAGTTTTCAGCCTCAGATCCTTCCCTAAGGTCTGCCCTATTCAACCACACATTCTGCCCTCCTCCTGGGCATTGTTCTAGCCTGCCTGGGCTCTTGTCAATGTCTCACTCCTTCCTTACTGATAAGGGCTCTCTACTTCACCTTGGTAGGTGGTAGTATAGGGGGAGCCCACAGCCACCATCTCTTTAGACTTGAGGCCAGTAACATCCACAAAACGCAGTCTGCATTGGACTGTGAGATTCCAAGCATCTTCTGAATTGTTAGGCACCTGAATGACACAGTTCTCATAGGCCTCTTCTGCTGCTGTCCAGTTGAGTCGGAAACCATCCCAGCTAACCTTCGATACCGTTAAGTTTCTGAGTTCAGGTTCCTCCACTGAATAAGGACAGAGAGTCAATTAGCTATGACAATTAAAAATTAAAGTAGTCAAGGAGACGGGATGCTACCAATGACTTCCCATGCTAATGAATTTCAGTTATAATTAGAGTACAAATAGATGCACCATGACACGCACATCTACATTTATGTTGGCCATTGGTAACTCATTGTAAAGCTTCCTGTAAAGCACTGTGGCTTCCTATCTCTAGGACCCTAAGGAGTTGTACTGTTTGCTCCATCTAGCCTCAGCATGCCCTGTTTCTCTCTCTGAGAACTTCTTCCTATATTATTAGTCTTCCCAGCTCCCTCTCTCTCCCTCGCACTGTCACTGATTCCTGGACTCCTCTCTTCTTGTTTCCCAGGGCTCTCTAGCTAGAATTACATCCTCTCTGCTCTCAGGTTTGCCCTCCTATCTTCCAGCAGACCCAGTTTCTAGTCACCTGACTACTCATCAAATAACTGTTTATTTCCACCTAGGGAGGTGAACTAGCTTTGTCACAGGTGCAGTTGAGATCCAGTTTTTAAAGGGCCAGCTCATCCTGTGACACTCTCAGATCTCTATCTCCCTCCCTGGTCTTTCATCCTGTGTCCAGTCCCACTTTTAAACCAGTCTTTCTGTCATCTCTTTGCAGATCTCTCGTTGTTAGCTTAAAGACAACAAAAGCTGAACCACTCCCCGCTCCCACCAATTTGCCCCCAGGACTTCCCTTGTCCTCCCAAAGGTCACTCCATTATCCTCAAATTCCAAAGGGGTAGCCGTGTTAGTCTATTGTAGAAAGACAACAGAGTCCTGTGGCACTTTTAAAGACTAACAGATTTATTTATCGCATGAGCTTTCATGGGAGAAAATTCCACTTCGTCAGACGCTTTGAAGATGGGAAATTTACAGAATTGACACAAATCTGACATCAGAAATTGCAACACTACAAAACCAATAGGGGAACACTTCAATCTCCCTGCTCACTCCCTTGACGACTTGTTAATAGCTGTGTTGAAACAGATGAATAACAAATCACAGCTTCAAAGAGAAACTGCAGAACTCGAACTTATATGCAAATTTGACTCCGTTGTCTTGGGGTTAAACAGGGACTATGGATTTTTCTCTCATTACAACAGGTGATTTGACCTGACCTTCCTCTATGTGCTGTTCCCCAGTGTTTGAATCCTAACACCTATTTTGATTTGCTGTTACAGCCTGACCTGATCCTATGTCATACACTCCCCTGCATTTAATTTCCTCCCATTCTGTAACTTTCCCATCTTCAAAGCGTCTGACGATGTGGGATTTTCTCCCACAAAAGCTCATGCGATAAATAAATCTGTTAGTCTTTAAAAGTGCCGCAGGACTCTGTTGTCTTTCTACAATAGACTAACACGGCTACCCCTTTGGAATTTGACTACATGGAGAGCACTGAATACAGCCGTTTGAAGTGGAAATCCATCAACTTCATGAAACAACTTGCACAGATCCAGACAGACATCATCTTCCTTTCCAAATGCAAGCAACTGGACATTATACCTAATGGACTGAAGGTAAAGAATCCATTACAATCGACATATTACACAGACTACAGTGAGAGATAGTGCCATAGACTCTCTCAGAAATTAAGAAATCACCTTATCAGCATCCTGTACAGCAAACAGAAAAAAATTAGAAATGAAGTCTCCACACTGGAATCTCTTCTACAAAACCATCATCCAGCACATTCTCCCTCTGGGTGGACTTCACAAAAAAGAGAAAATCCATCTACAACACACACTTTGCTTCCCTACAGAAGAAAAAAGACAACAAACTGTCTAAGCTCCAATACACCACAAGGGATTACAACAGCACCTTTAACCCACCCAACAACATTGTTAATCTTTCATGCTACAGACTTACTCCAGCAGAGGAATCTGTGCTGTCTCGGGGACTTTCTTTTTGCCCCCCCCCACACACACACACATAAGATACAATCCTGCGGTGACCTGGAGAACTACTTTCGCTGTCTCAGACTCAAGGAGTATTTTGCCACGACCAATGTAGAATGCAATGACTTCAGATACCTTCCTCCCAACATTGCAAGAAAAAGTATTCAACGTGAATTCCTCCTGATGGTCAGAACAACAGACTGGACTCCTATATAAATTGTTTCCACCACCGGGCAAAGGCTGAAATTGTGGACAAACAACATCACTTACACCATAACCTCAGCCATGCAGAGCGTAATGCCCTCCAGAGCTTCAGAAACAACTCTGACATTATTATTAAGGAGGCTGACAAGGGAGGTGCCATCGTCATCATGAATAAATCGGATTACAATCAGGAGGCTTATAAACAGCTGTCCAATAGAACGTTCTACAAACCACTCCTCTCTGACCCCACTGAGGAATACCAAAAGGAACTACAACACCTATACAAGAAACTCCCCAAAGCAGCACAAGAACGAATCAAGACAGACACACCACCAGAACCCCGTCCAGGGATATTCTATCTACTACCAAAAATACATAAAAGAGGAAACCCCGGACGCCCCATCATCTCAGGCATTGGCATGCTTACAGCAGGATTATCTGGCTATGTGGACTCTCTCCTAAGACCCTATGCTACCAACACACCTAGCTATCTGAGAGACACTACAGATTTCCTGAGAAAAATCCAATCCATTGACGGTCTTCCAGAAAATACCATCCCGGCCGCTATGGACGTAGAGGCTCTTTACACTAACATCCCACACAAGGATGGATTACAAGCTATTAGAAGAACTATCCAAGATGATGACACAGCTAAACTTGTGGCTGAACTCTGTGACTTTGTACTCACCCACAACCATTTCAGATTTGAAGATAATTTATACCTTCAAGTCAGTGGCACTGCCATGGGTACCCGCATGGCCCCACAATATGCCAACATATTTATGGCCGATTTAGAACAACGTTTCCTCATGTCTCATCCCAAAGCACCTCTACTTTACCTATGCTATATTGATGACATCTTCATCATCTGGACCCATGGTAAAGATGCCCTTGAAGATTTCCATAGAGATTTCAACAATTTCCACAACACAATCAAACTTAACCTGGAACACTCCACACAAGAGTTCCACTTTCTGGACACTACAGTGCAAATTAGCAATGGGCACATAAAGACCTCCCTATACCGCAAACCTACTGATCGGTATAGCTACCTACATCCCTCGAGCTTTCATCCTCGACACACCACACGATCCATTGTGTAGAGTCAAGCCCTAAGATATAACCGCATTTGCTCTGACCCTTTAGACAGAGACAGACACCTTCAGGATCTCTACCAAGCATTCTTAAAACTACAGTACCCACCCGCAGAAGTGAAGAAACAAATTGACAAAGCCAGATGGGTACCCAGAAGTCAACTACTGCAGGAGAAGCCCATGAAAAACAACAACAGAATGCCACTGGTCACCACCTACAACCCCCAAGCCAGACCTCTTTAACACATCATCAAAGATCTACAGCCTATTTTACAAGATGATCCCTCACTCTCTCAAGCCTTGGGAGACAGACCTCTCCTTGCTTTCAGACAGCCCCCTAACCTTAAAAGGATACTTACCAGCAACTACAGATCATACAACAGAAACACTAAAGCAGGAACATATCCCTGCAACAGACCACGCTGCCAACTTTGCCCTCATATCTATACTGATGACACCATCACAGGGCCAAATCAAGCCACCTACTCCATCAAGGGCTCGTTCACCTGCTCATCCACCAGTGTGATTTATGCCATCATGTGCCGGAAATGCCCCTCTGCCTTATATATTGGACAAACAGGACAGTCTCTGCGCCAAAGAATAAATGGACACAAATCTGACATCAGAAATTGCAACACTACAAAACCAATAGGGGAATACTTCAATCTCCCTGCTCACTCCCTTAATGACTTGTTAATAGCTGTGTTGAAACAGATGAATAACAAATCACAGCTTCAAAGAGAGTCTGCAGAACTCGAACTTATATGCAAATTTGACTGGGGTTAAACAGGGACTATGGATTTTTCTCTCATTACAACAGGTGATTTGACCTCATCTTCCTCTATGTACTGTTCCCCAGTGTTTGAATCCTAACACCTATTTTGATTTGCTGTTACAGCCTGACCTGATCCTATGTCATACACTCCCCTGCATTTAATTTCCTCCCATTCTGTAAGTTTCCCATCTTCAAAGCGTCTGATGATGTGGGATTTTCTCCCACGAAAGCTCATGCGATAAATAAATCTGTTAGTTTTTAAAAGTGCCACAGGACTCTGTCGTCTTCCATTATCCTCAGTCACTGGCCTTTATATATCCACTATATCCCCACACAACCAGGCCATATCACAACCTTGTTTCTTCCCCTCAACTTTTCCAAGATCTTGCCTTTTCTCTCTGCCTACAGTGTTAAAGCTCTCAACCAGATCCTTCCCATCTTGACTCCTACAACCTTATCCTCTCCACTCTTCCTTGCCTTGCCTCACCCAAGAGTTTAAACTAGGGAGTCGGGGGAGATGGTTGGGAGATGCCCGAATAATCTCCGCATCTGATATTAGTGTTGAGAAGGAGGAAAATGAAATAAGAAAGGACACACAAATAGGGAGCGGCATGAGGATTACGAGAAGGAGTAGTGTAAATACCAGTCTAGGGAGTGATATTGTCTGTGGAATGACTGTGCTGAAACAGGCAAAGAATGTGAGTGAGGCCAAGCAGCATAAACTAAAATGTTTATATACCAACGCGAGAAGCCTGGGTAACAAAATGGAGGAACTGGAGCTACTGGTAGAGGAAGTGAGACCAGATATTATAGGGATAACTGAAACATGGTGGAATAGTAGTCATGACTGGGGTACCAGTATTGAAGACTATGTGCTCTTTAGAAAAGACAGATATAAAGGCAAAGGTGGGAGAGTGGCATTGTTTGTCAATGAGGAGGTAGACTGTAGGGAAATTCAAAGTGATGGAATTAACAAGACAGAATCAATCTGGGTAAAAATCATGTTAGGGAAAAAAGCTACTAAAGTTTCTCCAGGAATGGTGCTTGGAGTGTGTTACAGACCGCCAGGATCTGATTTAGACATGGATAGGGACCTCTTTAAGGCCTTTAAGGAAGTTAATACTACTGGGAACTGTGTGATTATGGGAGACTTTAACTTCCCAGATATAGACTGGAGGACGTGTGCTAGTAGTAATAAGAGGGCCCAGTTTTTCCTGGATGTGATAGCTGATGAATTCCTTCTCCAAATGGTTACTGAACCATTGAGAGGGGATGCCATCTTAGATTTGGTACTGGTGACTAGTGAGCACCTCATAGATGAACTAGTTGTAGGGGACAACTTAGGTTCAAGTGACCATGATCTAATTCAGTTCAAACTAATTGGAAGGATAAACAAAAATAAATCAGCGACCATGATCTTTGACTTTAAAAAGGTTCACTTTAGAAAATTAAGGGAATTAGTTGGGGAAGTGGACTGGACACAAAAACTCAGGAATGTAAAGTAGAAGAGGCTTGGAATCGCTTCAAATCAAAGTTGCAACAACTATCTGAAGCCTACATTCCGAGGAAGGGGAAAAAATTCATAGGCAAGAGCTGTAGACCAAGCTGGATGTGTAAGCATCTCAGAAAGGCGATTAGGAGGAAGCACAGAGCCTACAAGGAGTGGAAAAGGGGAGAGATTAGCAAGGAAAGTTACCTTTTGGAGGTCAGAACATGTAGAGATATAGTGAGAAAGGCAAAAAGTCAAGCTGAGCTGGACCTTACGAAGGGAATTAAAACCAATAGTAAAAGGTTCTTTAGCCATATAAATAGGAAGAAAAAGAAAGAAGAAGGGGGATCGTTAAAAACTGAGGATGGGGTGGAGGTCAAGGATAATCTAGGCATGGCTGAATGTCTAAATAAGTACTTTGCATCTGTTTTCAATGAGAATGAAATTGAGCTGGGGGATAGAGGTAGGGAAGCTAATGGGAATGAGGTCATGAAAGTGGAAATTACCATACCTGAGGTAGTAGCCAAACTTGAGCCGCTGGATGTGACTAAATCGGGGATCCCAGACAATCTCCATCCGAGGATGCTAAAGGAACTGGCTCATGAAATTGCCAGCCCTTTAACAAGGATTTTTAATGAATCTGTAAACTTGGAGGTTGTACCGTATGACTGGAGAATTGCTAATGGAGTTCCTATTTTCAAGAAAGGGAATAAAAATGATCCAGGTAAATACAGGCCTGTTAGTTTGACCTCGGTAGTATGCAAGGTCCTGGAGAAAATTTTGAAGGAGAAAGTACTTAAGGCTATAGAGGATAACGGTAACTGTGATAAAATACAACATGGCTTTACAAAAGGGAGATTGTGCCAGACCAACTTGATTTCCTTTTTTGAAAGGATGACAGATTTTTTAGATAAAGGGAATGTGGTGGACCTAATTTACTTAGATTTCAGCAAGGCATTTGATACAGTTCCACACAGGGAGTTATTAGTTAAGTTACAGAAAATGGGGATTAATATGAATATAGTAAAGTGGATAAGGAACTGGTTAAAAGGGAGACTACAGCAGGTCATACTGAAGGGTGAATTGTCAAGCTGGAGGGAGGTTACCAGTGGAGTCCCTCAGGGATCTGTCTTGGGACTGATCTTGATCAACCTTTTTGTTACGGACCTTGGCACAAAAAGCAGGAATGTGCTAATAAAGTTTGCAGATGACACCAAGTTGGGCGGTATTGCCAATACAAACAAGGATCGGGATACCATACAGAAAGATCTGGATGACCTTGTAAACTGGAGTGTCAGGAATAGGATGAAATTTAATAATGGGAAGTGCAAGATTGTGCATTTAGGGATAACAAGCATTTTTCCTATAAGTTGTGGACACATCAGTTGGAACGGTCTGAGGAGAAGGATCTGGGAGTACTGGTTAATCATAGAATGACTATGAGCCGCCAATGTGATGTGGCTGTGAAAAAAGCTAATGCAGTTCTAGGATGTATCAGGAGAGGTATTTCAAGTAGAGACAGGGAGGTGTTAGTGCCGCTGTACAAGGCACTGGTGAGATCCCATCTGGAATGTTTTATGCAGTTCTGGTCCCCCGTGTTTTAAAAGGATGAATTCAAATTGGAACAGGTGCAGAGAAAGGCTACAAGGATGTCTGTGGAGTGGAAAACTTGCCCTATGAGTGGAGACTCAAGAAGCTTGGCTTGTTTAGCCTAACCAAAAGAAGGTTGAGGGGGGATATGATTGCTCTCTATAAATACATCAGAGGGATTAATATCAGGGAGAGGAATTATTTGAGTACAGCACCAATGTGGACACCAGAATAAATGGTTATAAACTGTCCATCAAGAAATTTAGACTTGAAATTAGATGCAGGTTTCTAACCACTAGAAGAGTAAAGTTCTGGAATAGCCTCCTAAGGAGAGTTGGGGGCAAAAACCATAACTGCTTTCAAAACTGAGCTTGATAAATTTATGGAGGGGATGGTATGATTAGCCTATTTTGGAAATGGAGTGATATTTGGCTACACGTGGTGGATATATAAGTGGCCTAAGAGGGGAGAGTAAATGGGGTGGGTTCTGAGTTATTACAGATAATTGTTTCTTGGGTAACTGGCTGTTGAGACTTGCCCACGTGCTCAGGGTTTAACTGATCGCCATATTTGGGGTCGGGAAGGAATTTTCCCCCAGGGCTGATTGGCCTGGGCTCTGGGGGTTTTTCGCCTTCCTCTGCAGCACAGGGCATGGCTCACCTATCGGTGAATTCTCTGCATCTTAAAGTCCTTAAATCATGATTTAGGGAGGTAAATAACTCAGTCATAGGTTGGTGGCCTATTGCTGCAGTGGGTGGGTGAGGTCTTGAGGCCTGCATTTTGCAGATCAGACTCGATGATCATACTGGTCCCTTCTGACCTTAAAGTCTATGAGTCCCATTCCAAACACTGTTGTAAAGATCAACTTCCTAGCCCACTGTTCTGGCTGTGCCAACTGCTTATAATTTTTCCATGGCATCAAATGGAAGTTCTTTGGTCTCACCTTTAAGAGCCTTCACAACTAAACTGCTTCCCTGCCTCTTATTTTGTTGCCTTTTTACCCCCATATTCTGCCAACAATTCTTCCTATATTACCCCTTATATTTTGCCAAGAATACCAGGCTTGATCACTGATTTGGCTTCTTCCCTTCCCCCACAAGCACCTTCAAGCTTCTTCCCTGCATGACTTCCTCCTTTTTTTGTTCTCATTCCTTTTTTGCATCTTGATCTAATCTAGATTGTTAACTCTGCAAAGCAGGAATTGTCCCTTACTGTCTTTGTACAGCACCTAGCACAATGCGTCCCCAAACTGACTGGGCACATCTGAGCAGTAGAGGAATACAAATAAATAATGACAGACTACATATAGCTATTTTTAAAAGATGACATTATAGGCTTTGTTAACAAAGAGTACAAGAGCCCAACATTATTGATGCAAGAATCCATGGGCATTGCATGCTGTGAAAATGTAATTGAAGCCTTATTCACATTCTCTGTGTATTTTACATTGGTAAGAGCCAAGCTATTAAGTTCAGATGTAAACTTTCCCAAAGGTTGCAGGGACTTAGAGACCAAGTTTTGATTCAGACCCCAGTACCATAATAACAAATAGATGTTCTTGTTCAGTGCTTAGAAGGCTCTGGCTAATCAACATGTAATTATTTCTATTTAAGTACTAGCCCTATGCAAAGCATAAATATATAGAGGTTTTGATCTGAAAAACTCCACATTCAATAATACTAAACATAAGTATTTAAGGCTATTGTCTTAATGTGTTATTAAAATCATATGCTGTTAAATCCCTATAAATATTTCCCTTACAAAAAGATAAAAGGACTGTTCTAGATTTGCATTTCCTCTACTCATTTGTCCTAATAGCTACAAATGAAATGTTCTTTTAGTTTGCAGGTTTATGTTACTTACTAAATTAGGGAGATTTCCTGAAAGCATATTCTTGTAGCCTCTGGAAAAAGTACAATCCATTTCCCCCTTCTTGTTTTTGAGAAGATGTAACTGGATTTAACAGTACTTACCAGCTAGGAAAGACAGACACACCCAAAAGCATTCAGTTAAAATGGCTTCTTCTAAGGAAAAAGCAGTGTCTTTCTGGCAAATTTAAAGAGCAAATCCTCCAGAAATGCATGCTGGGAAAAAGTTCCTCTAAGAGGGTAACCCTCTAGTACAGAAGGTCACTCTGGATCAGGCAACTACAAAAGAAGCTATGTAGTGCGTGGCTGTATTCTTGTTGTGCATGTGAATGTGCTAATTACTTGTTAGCTGTTAATCACTGCTCTTTTGTTTTGTTTTTCATCTTTCTCGCTATTTCTTGGATACTTGTTCTATTTAGATTTGTAGTCTAAGCTGGAGCCAAGGGCCAGAGAGGGCTGATGGAAGGGGGAGCAGCAAAAAGGTTTACCTGCTGATGTTCTTGCTGGAGAACTGCACTCTGAGGAGTAGTGAAAAAGTGACAGGAGTGAGGGCTTCTCCCTTGCAGAGAGGCTGTGGAGGATCCCACTGGGAAGAGTGGGTTTGAACCCCAGAAGAAAAGTCTGGGGTGGTAGAGTGACAGAGATGTGGGAGAAAACACCACGGTACAGTGAAAACACAGCTAGATTTTACAGACTAAATGGTGGGGTGGATATGGATTATGTTTGGAGACTTCTGTTTTGGACTACCTGAACTGTCTTGTTAGCAGATGATATAGAGTAGTTGGGACCCAAGAGGGAAGTTGAGGTGAGAGGCCACCAGGAGGGCTGCTGCAAGGTGGCACTTGGGAAGCGGCCATGCATTTACAGACTCTATCCTCTCCATTTTCCATTTCTAGATACCAACACAAACATACTCAGATTTTCGATCAGTTCCTTATGAAGCCACATTTTCTGCTGTTTGTTGTCTTTATTGTACCCCCCCTTGTACCGACAAAAGGGTAATTTGTGCTCTAATTATGTATCTTTCTGATATCCCCAACTTCCTTCTATATTAAGGGACATTAATACTTCCTGATTTGGACCTTATTCACTAGATTTCTTAATCCTTCAAAATCTGCAGAGTGAAATGTAAAATCTGGGTCTTGTATGTTCTATGAGCCCATTCCTTAATGTAGTGAATTCAAGTAGCCTGAGATAATTGGCTCTAATATTCCCATATACTCAGTTCTTCTCAATAATAGAAGTCAGTCCAATATATCTTTTCCTCTAATTGGGTCTTCACATTTTAGATCATAATCTGCTTGCTATTTAATTTTGAAAACTTTTTGTTGCATGTTTGACTATCTTTGTTACGCAGTGGAAGGTATTTTAAAATTCTCCATCAGTTTAGTATCCGGTGGTTTCAAGGAACCTGGAAGTGGTTAAGAAACATTTTTCTCACACTCCTTTAGTTCTGGTGGACTGTGGCAGATTGCTAGTCTCCTTTATTTTTCATTCATTGTTTTATAATCCAAAGAATTTTACCACCTTGCTGTCTTTTTCCTGATGTGTAGCTGGTTGTTTCTGTAAGGATTCGATGGCTATGTCTACACTAGAAAAGTTAAGTCAACTTTGTTAATGCTTTAAGTCGACTTAATACGGTCAATTTAGGTGCTAATCCTCATCCACACTGGCTTTAAGTCGACTTAAGGAATCGACCTAAGGCTTAAGTCTACCTAAAACGAGGTGTTATTAAGTCGACTTAAGCTTTCCTTAAGTCTACTTAAGGGAATGCTTAAGTCGAGTTAATAAAAGCCCAGTGTGGACACAGCTTTGTTTAGGTCGACTTAAGCCTCCTATCCATGTATGGGAAGTGAAGCATCTGGAGTACTGGTAGGATTGGAGCAATTTGTTCGTTATGACCATTGGTTTTATCAAACATGTCAAGATTTTCTCTCAATAATGGATTTTTGAGAGACTTATAGCTAAAGAATATTGTTTTACTTATAAACTCAGAATAAAAACTCAACTGGAAAAGTTGAACTTCAACAAAATTAAACTTCTAAGTACTTGCATTTATTAAAAAGAGAAGCTGTGGGGGAAAGGATTAAATATAGATTAATTTTATCCTCAATTTACCTTGTAAATTTCAAGTCCATTGTACATTTAAATATTCTAATATAGATGTAGATATGCCACACCTGAATATAACTTTGCCACCAAATATTTTTCTATGACTAAAGACATACTCAGGTAGCTATTTAAGAGCCAGATTGGTTTCATTTCATGTGCTCACAAAGAAAGAGGCCTTTTAACATAGAATAACAGTCTTTCACATTCAAATGTTAATGTTCTAGAGGCAGAAATACAAAATATTGGGGGCTGACTTGGCTTGAAACTATAAAAACAAAGGGTTTAATAAGTGCGGTTACTTAAAGAAGTTTTCCCAGGAAACCACCACATTAAAACCTCAAATAGACTTATTATAGAAAGGTACTAAATTTACTGTAAATCCTATTTAAATTTGATAAATTTAGAAACTATATTCAAAGATATGAACTGGAGTTTGATTAGCTTTTTAAAGACTTTTGAGCTATGGAAGAAGGGACCATGGCTTCCTATTTGTTGAAGGATCTAGCAAAATAGGGCCTGGATACTACTTAGCGCAAAAACAAACAAAAGCAGCAAAGGAATGCTGCTAGCACATGCTGCACAGCAATCGAAAGCATCCTTTGAACACGCTCTTGGTATTGAACCTTGAATGGTGATAAACAGGCTGCAACTCCTGTTGAGTATTTCAGGAGCTGGGAGATACAAGGGACTCCCTCAACCTGTCAGAATGAACTCCCAGAACAGAAACTTTGGCAAACACAGCATGTTGCTATGGTTTGAGATGTCTGTAAATACAGTTCCTTGTCAAAGCTGCTGTCCTTAAAGAGGAAAGAAATTATGTTATCTTGAATACTCTACAGGGAGCAGTCAGTGGAAAATCCAGAAGTAGAACAACATGAGCAATAATTATAATGTAAATATAGGTTTAAAATACTAAAGAGAAAATTGCCTTAATAGCAGATAGGTTCTTGTGCATGTGAAGAGATGGGAGGGGAGGCCCATCTTCAGTATGGGATGATACTGAACTGTTAAGCTTCTTTGCATTTATTTGTAGACCAATGACTTACTCTATGCATTTCAACTAAAGAATTATTTTACTGCTGAATGAATGATTAAATAATGCACAATCTGTCAATTTGCAGGATTTCAGGGATAAGGAAGGGAATCATACTTGGATCGATTACATGGGTCTAACTTTGAAAACACATTTTATTTTGCTCAGAAACCAGTGGGGTTTTAAGCAGAATATATTTTGTTTTAAGGAAAATTTCACAATAAAACTCATGAAGAAAACTAGCATTCAAATGAAAGAACACCACATCCTTCTAAGTTTACTTATTTGCAGTGCAACAAACCCAAATCAGAGCACATCAGAAAATTACTGTTGATTGCATCCTTTCCATCATTGGAGGAAGAAGTGGATGATAAACAAATAATGACTTGGCTTGAAATCAAGACTTACCAGGTGCTTAACTCCAATTCTAGCATAAAACTGTCCATTTTGAAAACAGATGACAATTTTTATATGACCAAATTCTTAAAATACAGTGTACTTTTAAGTTCCAAAAAGTACAAATATATACATAACATGGAACCATACAATAATTCTAATACTCATTGCACAAGGAAACAGATATGTCAGATTAAAACACTGAGAATGTACCATATCATCAGCTTTCATTATTCTTCATAATAATGTTCTATTCAAGTTGAAAAAGGAAGCTCTATAAAATGCTGTTAAGTGCATTTTAAAAAACCTAGTTTTTGTATTCCGAGTCATCAGAAATATTAAATTGCTTATTAGGTTTAGTGGCTTCTTGCATCAATTCCTGCAGCTGTCCAATCTGTTCATTATGGAAGTCATTAAGTTTCTCCTCTGTAAGGTGGGCTCCAAAGCAAGTCTTTTTTCTTGACTTCTGTCCATCTTCATTAGCTTGCTGACACAGCATTTCTGCATAGATCTAATACAGAAAGAGAGAAAAAAAGAGAGGTCAAAGAAAGATGACAAAAGCAGGATTTGTGCTGACTATTAACTTAGCTAATGTGTGCAAAGTTTACAGTCCTTTTATCAAGCATCCTTCTCTGGATCAGTGACAGAAGAAAATGACAATGGCATCTTCAGCAAGGATGAAAACCAACTAATAAATATTGAAATTCAATACCTTTTGGTAATTTTACACTTCTGCTTCAAAATATTATCTCCATCAGCTTCCTACCAGTGCTGAGTTAATTTATTTCTATATTTTATCGAGTCATGCTTCTCAATTGGTCAACAGAATACTTAATCATTGATTCTATGCTTTTATAGACTTTATCAAGCACAAGTATCAACAGAATTAACTTTGCACATTGATGTGATTGGACTAATACTGCATTAGAATACTGCAATGCACTCGTGGCTAACCTCGAAAATTACTGAATAACTTTTTTATTAATATATAACATTGTGGTATGGTTGCTTGGTAGCATGTTGATAATATTTTATGCTCCAACGACTGAGTTAAGGCTGCTCACATGTTTCATGGTAAAATCAGATTTTGATCCATAAAACCCTACCTAATTTGGAATACTCACTCTAACCCCAGTTCGGAGAAGTTCCTGAGACCTACTGACTTCAATATGACTTAGGACATGTTTAAAGTTAAGGACATGCTCATGTGTTTTCCTGAATCGGGGCTGATGTCTTTTCCTCACTTGGGGGTGCTTTTGTATATTGATTTTTTTAAAAATGCACTTCTACAGAGCTCAAAGCACATGTACAAATAATTAAAAATGCATAGAAGATTTCCAGTTGGTCTCATGGGCTATGTCTACACTGGCAAGTTAGTTCAAATTAAGGAAGCTTAATTCGAACTAACTTAAACCTTGGCTACACTAGGTTTTCACTAGTTCGAATTAAGGGCTTCCTTAATTCGAACTAATAAATTCACTTATACTTTTCGAAGTAAGGTTTAATTCGAACTAGTTAGTTCGAATTAACCCAATGTGGCCACGTTAGTTCAAACTAAGCGCTTAGTTTGAACTAACCGGCACATTGCGCTCAATGCAATTGACTAATTTGAACTAAGCAAGTGCCATGCATGGCACTTGCTTAGTTCGAACTAAAATTTGCTAGTTCGAATTAAGTTAATTCGAACTAACTAAAATTAGTTCAAACTAGTTAGTTCAAATTAACTAATTCGAACTAACTTTGGTAAGTGTAGACATAGCCAAGGTGACACTGGCTATTATTCCCCCAACCACTAGATGGGAGTTTTTTCACTGACCAGTGAGTTTTGGATCAGGTCTCATGTGAATTTCAATACATTTTGTAAGCATTACAGATTATGAAAGGGAAATAATTTATAAACATTTAATTTCTTCTCTTCTACCCCATGTTACCAAGAATCTTATCAAAAAAAGTCACAGAACAGTATTCACATTAGAAAAATAAGTATCATATCAGACAGATTTTAAAGCAAGAGAGAAGCATTAAGTTGTACATCTGGTATAACACAGAATTTCACTTGGCTACCCCTGTATTGAGCCTAATAACTTGTGTTTGACTAAACCATGTCTCCCAGAAAGCCATCCAAGCTTTGATAGGAAGACACGAGATGAAAAACCCACCACTTTCCTAGGTGGCTTATTTCAATGATTAATCAATCACCTTCACTATTAAAATGTATGCCTGATTGCTAATTCAAATTTGCCTGCTTTAACTTTGAGCCATGCATTCTTGGTATAGGATTGCCTGCAAAAATAGGGGACTCAACTCAATGATCCAGGAGATCCCTTCCAGTTTTATGCTCTTATGTTAGGCTTTTCTCTGACAGAATGAGAAACCCTTTAGTATCTAGTATTTTCTCCCTCTGAAAGTATTTATACACTATAACCAAGTCATCTCTCCAATCTTCTTTTTGATGAACTCATGAGATTGAACTCTTAAATCTCTCATTACAAGGCATCTTCTCCAGCTAGTAGATCATTTTTATGGCTCTTCTCTGCACTCTCTCCAATTTTTCAACCCCATTTTTAATTATTACGAATGTATTAAATCCATAAGCTTACATTGCATCTGTCTAAATCACAATAGTTTTATGCTAATAGGTACAATGAAGAATGTTAAAGTATCAACATTTCCTTTGCTTAAGTAGTATGCTTATGACATTTTCTGCCCTAAGAATTCATAACATGTTTAACTTTAATAGCATGTTAATGGCTGAACATTGCATTTCAACCCTAATAGTCTGGGCTACAATAAATGTTCCTTTTCAGCATATGCTTGGTACAATTTTTCTCAATTGCTGCTTTTTAAAATTGCACTCTAAAGTAGGGCATTTTATGAATAGAACTGTATTTCTCATAATATTTATCAGTTTTTTATTATTAACATTAGTACTATTTAAATTAAATTATTTTTATGCAAAGTTGTTTTTTTTTTGAGTCACAAATGTAAATTTTTAGTATAACCACATGTAGTCACAGTTCCTACAGAAAGCCTTCACACCTGTGGCTTAGTTTTTTAAAAAGATGCAACTCTTCTTAAGAGTAAGCCATCAAATATTATATTAAAAAAGAAAAACAAACAAGGAGTCCTGTGGCACTTTTAAAGACTAACAAATTTATTTGTTGCATGAGCTTTCCTGGGAGAAAATCCCTCTTCGTCTGACGCTTGAAAATGGAAAACTATAAAAATATTTAAAAGTAGTCTTGGTGTGCATGTCTAATAGAAAGGCCAGATTCTGATACCTTCTCGTGGAATAATCCTTTACTTCAGAAGCAGTCCATTGATTCCAATAGGATGTCAGATAGAATAAGACTACCCAACACGAAGAACAATGGTGAAAACAGTTCCAAAATAATTTTGTTTAACCTGGCATTAAAAGCTATGGGGTCCACATTCTACCACACTTGTTCTTGGTATGCTCTTTGGACAACCTAATGGTTTCAATGTTGACTATTCAAAATACGAGGTACTACTTACCCTGAGAAAGGGTGGCAGAATCTGACCCTTAATAGGATTCATACACTCTGTGCACTAATCTGGCAACCATCTTCTATAATAATTGCTAGGAGGAAAATAAGGAAAAACCGCAGGGGAAAGGATAAACATTTCTATAGCGTTTTGAATATTTACTTAAAATAAGCTTGTTCAAAACTCTTTGCTTTTCTCCTGTTACAAACCTCTTCCTCAATCCCATTCCAACTTTTCAACTGTACAGTACAGGCCAATGGATCTGTACAAGTCACACTGGGTATTCCTCAATATTAAATGGAGAGCTATTTAAAATATCTCCAATTTAGCTTTTATAGTAGACAGTAAGGAATTAAAGTGGCAAGGGATTATAGCGTAAGGGGGGCAAAATATAAAACTTACTTTCCCTCTCTTTCGGAAAGCCTCTGGCAATTATCAAGACTTCCGGTTTGGCCAGGAAAGCCTAAGGCTCTGTAAATTTGTTCCAGGTAATTATACAATGGAACTGCAACAGCAGGATACTGCTGCAACACTGCTGGACTCAGAACATATCAACAAGTCTTCCACCTACTTAGTGGCTCTTTCTTCTTGTTGATTCTGGCAGATACAGCTTTGAGCCAGCAGATTCCCAGCTGTCACCTCCTATATATACACTTCTCATGCTGCTCAGCAAAAGGGCTTTTGCAGGAGCTGAGAGGAAGATGGTATTGTAAGCAGGTTGGGAAACTTCTATGCAAGTAGAACTGGATATCGGTTCTGCAGTGTGGGAGAAGTGGGGGGAAAGGGAAGCAAAATGCTGTCAAGGGTAGATTGATTGATTTATTTATTTTAAAGACAGGATCTCGGATGGGATTTGAGGGAAATCACTACAGGGTTTTATGAACAGTTTGTTGACTGGATTTGTCAAGAATTGCCTAAGATGCTTACTGATTGAAATCAATGGAACTATTTGTATTCTTAAATATAGGCTTAAGTGTGGAGCCTAATGATTTACTTTTCTTAAAAAGGACTTGGAACCAACGAAACTCTAGAAGTTAGAAATGAGGCATAAAATGCATTTGAGCATAATGTATTTATGGTCCATTCCACAAGCAACACTAACATCTTTTAGAAACCCCGAAGAGTAACTCCGATTACAACAAAAGTTTGAATTACTAAAGAATCTATATATTGCATAGATTAAAACTTCGATTCGCTGTACTGCACAGGCAACCCTTTCTGTAAAGGATTAAACATGAGGAGGACTAGAGGAGAGGTGATAAAGGGACACTCCCATTTATAACTGTTCACTGGTTTATGTGCACTGAGTTGGCGATATCAGGCCAGTTACTAGCGCTTAAGTATTCTCATTTTACAAAAGCCATTGTTACAACTGTAATTTAGAATATATCCAGGGGGAATGAAATAGTGGCCAAATGATGTATTCACAGGCATACAATATATTTACTTATATATGTGTAATTTATCACATATAGCACTTCTGCATATATGATATTTGGGCCTAATCCAAAACCTATTGAAGTAAATAGCCTTTGGATCAAGTTCTATATAAATTTATCCCAAGGCTGTCAAGTTTAATACATGGATATTAACTGTAAGTCTTTGAAAAAATTATGGCAAAACTAAGTTAAGGAAGATGCTTTTGAGTTTTTAGTCCTGGGACTTTGGTTGATGATTCCTATTAACATGAAAAAGAGCCGTAGTTCAGTGCTTAGAAACATTACCTCCATCTTTCTCTCATAGCTTCCTCACTACATCTCTCCCCTTCTTAAATTAGGTGTGTTTGCAAGACAGCGTTAGTCTTAACTATGATTTATACTGAAGAGATCAAATGATTTTCTACTGTAATTCCACTGATTTCACTGTAGTTACATGAGGTAGGAACTGGCTTTAGGTCTCTAGGAGGAGTTGTCTATAGATTTTCTAATACATAAGTGAAAATGTAATATTACTAGCAACATATAAAACTTGCTAATACATTAGCTAGTTTGCAGTTCCATGGTCTGCACAATTTCTGGTAAAGTCAGAAGGCCAAATTTGAATTCCGAAGCCTTTATTAGTTTAATAAATCAATGACCTCTTACACAGGCACATTATTTTGTCTCACTCTATTTGGAAAATTCTACACAAAGAACAAACCAACTAGTATTGATTTTAAGTGGTAGACCTAGAAGGAAAAGAACAACTTCTTGTTCTACAGTTCTTCTTAAGAATACCAAACAGCAACAATTTTGTGACTTTGCTCAGTAACAATACTGAAAACAAGTAATGGGAAGCTTGTATTATTTACACAATGTACCTCCTGGACAGAAACTGAAATACAAAAAACCCTAAAATAAATTCAAAATATAGTAAATGAATCTAAAGTCACTGAAAAGACTGAGTGTGGTTTTTGTCTATTAAGGCAGAATAGCTTACAACCTATAAAACGTTCCAGAGGGGTAGCTGTGCCAGTCTGTATAGAGCAAAAACAATGAGAGTCCTGTGGCACCTTAAAGACTAACAAATTTCTTTGGGTATAAGCTTTTGTGGGCTCCAACCCACTACATCAGATGTTGGCTGTGATAATGAATTATATCCATTTACTTTCTAACATTCAGGCATCACAATTTGCAAGACACTGGTATTAACGAGACCATAGCTCAGAAGCTATGGTCCTAATGAGGCAGGACTCCAAAGGGTCAGAAATACCTTCTTTGGAGTTACTATCTGGTTGAAGCTATGAGCCTACAGCAGTTGCCCTAGCATTTGCATCCTCATTCTACAAGGAGCAATAGCTAGGGATCAGAATACATACCCCCTGGGCCTGCCCCTCTCTTTCCTTCCACCTCTTCTGCATGACAGTACTCTGTTCCATGACATTTCAAGGGTGGCACCCAGTAGTTACCCACTGACTAGCAGCATATCACCATTAATTCTCCGGTGCCTGGAGACATCAGATGCATTCATAAGAATTTGTCTCTAGGTAAATAAATACTTTAAATGTCTCAGAAAACTTCAAATACGTCACAAATGGATATGAAACAAAAATCTGGAAATATGAACTTAAAGAACTGTTATCCTTTTGCATGTGACAGAAAATGGAACAGTCCTAGCTTATCATACCTAAAGGCAGTGATGCCTCAGTACAAAAGAATATTTACAAACGTAGCATATAAGAGCAAATACAGTGGATCTAACTTTGTCTGTGGTGCCATTTCAGGAGCCACACAAACATGATTTGAATACATACTAAATCCAATGTTGTTTCTGTCTGAAATTCATATTTATTCCTTTACGTAGTTTGCATCAAGTAGCTGTAAAATTTACATATAGCTGCACTATATAATTTGCTGGCTTAGAAAACTGTAAATTTAAAGGTTTGACTTACATATCTGTATGTTTTTGTAGCAAATTGTTGCCTGATTCTTTTAAAAGCCAAACTCCTAAAACTATTATTTTCCTTTCTAGGATTAGCAAGACTAATGTATTTATCTATTCAAAATTAATTAGAGTACAAATAAAGAAAATGATGAAACAACATCTTCATTATTTAAGTCAGGTCAGGAGGGTCCTGGACACATTAAACATAACTAAAAAACAGCACTGAAAGCAGTATGAGATGGAAGCTTCCTGTAAATGGCCTTTCTCAGGGTAACGTGTACAAGTACGGCTCTGCAGGTTGCCCTCTAGTGTGGTGAAGTTAACTTGGAATTGCACATTTCGAAGTCTTCTTATGCTTCACATAATAAGATCTAATACACACAACCAAAACTAAAGGACAGACAAGCAGTGATACTAAAGGAATGGCATGGTAGGAAACAGTCTGTTCTTACTTTTCTGCAGAAATATTCTGATTGTACTTCTGCAATATGTTTTGCCAGAATTTTGTAAAGGTAATATGTTTCAAAGTGACTGATTTAAAACTTTTTTACATCTATTCTTTTTATTTAATCCAATTAAAGATCGGTTAAATATCTGTAAAAGATTAGCTCTTTAGAGCAGTGATTTTAAACAAAAACAAAATAATTGCCTCATGAGCCATTAAAGCATCATAAACTGGAATTAAATTTTACTGCGAGCTTTATGCGTAGTTTTAAATGCAACTGTAAACCAGGAAAATTCTACCCACTGTACAGCACAACTCAATATTCAATCCTAAAATATATTTTCACTTTTGCCTCAAAAAAAAAAAAAAACCCGAACAAACATAACCTACATTTCATCCCTCAAAACCATTTTAAAACAACCGATTACAAGATCCAATGAAATATAGCTACTGGATCAAATTAAATAATTTATTAAAAATCTAATCTGACCTGACAGCTATTTTACATTTCAATTTGAAGTCATGTAACCAGTTACTAGGAGTAAATTATTATTAGATTATTTCAAGCTACCTTTGTTTGCAGAAGAGATGTACTAAAATCACTTAACATAAATTTAAAACAGAATACAATGGTATTAATTGGATTTCTCTGTTGGTTTGTAGAACATACATTCTAATCATTATCGCAAGTCTCTCATGTGTGCACCAAAAGCAGTGTTTACTGCACTGCAGTGGGATTTTCAAAGGAGTATATGGGAATCAGATGCCCAAACTCCAATGAAACTCCATGATGGGAAATGGGTGCCCAACTCACGTCAGCAGCTTTTTTTTTTTTTTTGAGGATCCCAACCACATAAAATAACTTTGTTTTGTGTAGCCCAGCACAGTTTATATTCTGCTAAACTCCAGGTATCTCAGTGTATTTCACAAAGTAGTATAAACTGAGCATCCATTACGTGCACAACCAGAGTTCTCAAGTAACTGTGAGCAGTGTTCCCTCTAAGCTGCACGGGTGCGCAGCCGCGCAGCGGCCATCGCACCCCCCACGCAGCACTGAGGGACCCCCACGCAACCCGGCAGCCCCCGCTGCTCCCTCCAGACCCCTGGGGCTGCGCCTTTGCCGCGGCAGACCCGGCCTGCGCCCGGCCTCTGGGCTGGCCATCCCCACCCCCAGGGTGGAACAGGCAGGCTCAGGCTCGGCTCAGGTGCGCGGGCCTGCCTGCCTGCCCCATGCGACCGGGGCAGTGGGGTGGCTGCGGCGGGCTCCCGGGCTCCCACCCGCCGACCGCCTCAACTTCCTGGCCCGGGGCCGGGCTCATCCGACGGCCTCAGCCTCCCAGCACAGGGCCGGGATCAGCCTCCGGGGCTGGGGTCTGTTCCGCCCCACCGGCGGCTTTCCAGGGCCGCGGTAGGGACCTCCCCCGCCAGCGGCCTTGGCTTCTCTTTCTTTCTCTTCCTTCTTTCTCTTCTTTGCCTGCCTTCTTTTTTCTCTCTCTTTTTTCCTTATTTGTCTTCCTTTTTCTTTCCTTTTTTTCTTTCTCTTCTTTCCTTCCTTTCTTCTCTTCCTTCTTTTTTCTTTCTTTCTTTCCTCTTCCTTCCTTCCTCCTTCTTTCTCTTCCTGTTTCCTCTTCTTTCCTTCTTTCTCTCTTTCTTTGCTTCCTTCCTTTCTCTTCCTTCTCTTTTTTCTTTCTCTCTTCCTTCTTTTTTCTTTCTCTCTTTCTTTGCTTCCTTCCTTTCTCTTCCTTCCTTCCTCTTTCTTCTTTCTCTTCCTTCTTTCTCTCTTTTCTTCTTTCTCTTCTTTCTTTCCTCTTCTTTCCTTCTCTCTTTCTTTTTCTCTTCCTTCCTTTTTCTCTCTTCCTTCCTTCTCTCTTTTTTCTCTCTTCCTTCCTTCCTTCTTTCTTTCCTTCCTTTTTTAAAAAAAACTTTTTAAAAATTAATTTTAAATATAAACCTTTCTAAAAATTAAATTTCAATTAAAAATTCATTCAAATTCAATTAAACACAATTAATTAATTCTATTTACAATAACTTTAACTTCAATTAATGCCTATAATTTCTGTCATGTGAGTTTACACAAAAATTTTATTCAGAAAAAGTTTTGCACACGGCTTGAAAATTTTGCACACAAGCCGCCAAACCTTAGAGGGAACATTGACTGTGAGTATTGGTAAAGAGGGATTTTCAGTAGCACTCAACATTGGCTTAACATTGTTCCTATTGAAGTCAAAAGAAGAAGCCCAATGGAAGAATTTGGTTAATGCTTAGCGCTTTTGAAAAATCCTACCCTTCTTTTGTTCACACTGAAGTCAATTGCAAATTTTTCATTTATTTAATTAGGAACAGGATTTGGCCTGAAAAAAGGGAACAAAACACAGACTAGCCTCCTAAATTTTTTTTTAAATGTGATGGGATCTTTAAATTCCATCTGAACATCCACTCCAGACTCACACAACACCTGACACTGCATCTAAGGGTCACAATTGTAATGTAATACCCAGTATCTACAATTTTTAAAATTCAGATCAGGGTTTTCTAAAACTTGGATGTCAATAAAACCCACCAAAATATCAGTAATGAGCTAACCTTCATATTAAAACTCTGTAAAATGCTAGTTTAGCACATTTAACACAGCTAGCATTCCATGCATTTATGGTAGATATACAAAGTTTTCTTCATTTTTCAGATTAAACTGTATTCTTTCTTGATACTGTAGTATGGAATTTTGGCTCATGCTTTCAGTGTCAGATAATGGTTTTCAATGTAGGCAAGCTACAGTTTTTCACATCCCGCTGATACTTTAAAAAAAATGAAACTCTTGGGGTGAGATCTTCATCCTCCCGCTGGTCTCTTCATGCCAGGTGAAAGGGCTAGAGTGAGATAGAGGGTATGAAAGGCCGCAGTTCCAGCAGGAGGTGGATTTTCTCAGCAGAAACAGCCATAAGGCTACCTACTGAGGACCCTCTAGCATAAAGGGGACATGCCAGAGCAGGATTAGGTGGCTGTGAAACTGTGGAGCTTCTAGGCCATGTAGCAAGAAGGCTGTCATAACTTAGACAGGGCCCCAAAGTGGCCTTCACTGCATTATTAGCTCAAGCTGTAACTTGAGTTTTGTGCCTAACCTGATTCTCAGCCACACACAAAAATCTCTAGTTTGAGTTAAATGGAGCTTTTAACTCCAGCTAGCTGGCCTGTCGAGGGCCTGGACTGAAACTCAAGTATTGCTGATGCTCAAACCAGTACTACAGCTGAAGTTCAAGTTAACTGCTGAGGCGTTGTGTTGCCAATCAAATCACTCTGTCTAACTTGACTATTGGTTTGCAGTGCGGCCACTCTCACTCAAGCTAGGCCAGCTCAAAGTTTGTAAGGCATAGTAAGTCAAGCTAACATGGCTCTGAAGTCAAGCCCTACTCTCAAAAGTAGCCCAGGATCAGGAATGTGCAAAGGGAGCTGAAAATCCTGGTTGCCCTCATGTCTGCATGTTCTATGCTCTGTTTTTTCTTCTCAGGAAAATAGATGTTCCACAACCTAACTATAAAATGGTATTAACAGTTAAAAGTTCTGGATGAGAAAGGAACCCGAGACTCAAACAGGTGATAATCTCTCAGTGCATCAGTTTTCTATCTTCTTCTGATCCCCCTGGTGGGGTGGGGTGGGGGGGGGTGGAGGATCTGAGATGTACTGCACAGGTGTTCGCTATCGTTTGTGTGTCATTTATTTAGCAAATCTATAAATGCTGCTCTTAGGTCTGATCATCATCTACAGCCATTTTGTCAACGTAAAGCCACATGCTCCAAGGACACGCTAACATGTATTCCTTACACTGCTAAAATTCATCTACCTTTGACAATTATCATTCTCTGAAATTGTTAGGCAAAATGTGACACATCAAGATGGTCAGTTTTACTCAAAGGCTTGTTATAATAACCATACAAGAACATGAACCCTGAAACATAATTGCTTAATAGATACGAGTATTATCTCTAACCCAATAAGAGCACAAGCGTAAGCACCTTTGGGAAAGAATCTTACTATGATCCAGATATGCTATTTGAATTGATGTTGTATTTAAAAGAGCAGCGTTAGTTCAACTTTAAAAAGGCTGCACTTTTTTTTTATACCTGAAAAATCTTTATAGAACACATTTTATATTAATCTTAAAATTTGGGAGAGCAGATGTTTTCTTTTTATCAAAAAGAATGCAAATTCTACTCACAATGAGCCTTGATCCCAGCTTATATGAAGTTTTAGCCTCTCACTCCTAAAACCTATGTAATAATCCATAATTAAAATATGAGCTGGTGGTTAAGGGGATTCTCCAGAACAAAATATTTGCATTATGTAAGCATTGAAAAAAAAAAAGAAAACTTCCAAGATTCCTAAATTTCAATTTGGAAGAGAACAAAACATTCTATAACAGAGTAAGAATTTGGATATAAGAATGATTTTGTTTGTGATTTGGGATAAAGTATTGTAATGAAAAGGGAGAGGGAATCAAGATCTTGTGGTAATTTGTGTGAATTACAACTACATATACATAAAATCATTGTTTTTTAAATGTATTTATTTTTGTAATTTGGGAGAGGAGAATGAAAAATTGTTCAGTTAGAATTGAGCTGATGAATATAATCATGTAGTATTTAGTAATGAGCACAGAGAATTATTATTAGATCAGGAAGATAGCTGCTTTATTCGAACATAATTTACTAAAGATGTTAAGAGGAAGGAATGATATTTATTTAGAGGAATGTGAAACAGCTCAATGGCATAGTCAATCATTTTGTTTTTTAGCTCATTTAAAGATATTCAATTTAAAAAAAATTTAAATCTTAAATTAAGACAAAACTGAAAAATTTTGTGTCTCCTCACTGTGAAGCTAGATGCACAGCAATTCTTTTAAATCAGGAATATGGCATAATAGTAATAAAACAACAGAGTTAGTAATATTGTAATTTATGGAAAATGAATCTGTAGTTAAGTGTATTATTTTGATGTGGAACATATACTTGAATGCACTTGATCTCATTTTTTAAGTAGTGAGATAACTTGTTTAGTATTCACCATTTATGATTAGGCATGGTAATTTTAAAAATTAAGGGCTAAACTCTAGGTCACTAAAAGCTTTATACGTGGTCTCATAACAACACAATCTTTAAGTGGCCTCTCCAGTTTTGATAACAGGATTTGGAACAGGCCTTAAATTTAAATCTTATTCCTCAATTTTAATGAAAAAGTATGGAAGCAAAAGCAATTTGAAAAAATATGGGAAAGAAAAAAGTAGATGATATGCTTTGAAAATATGAGCAAAGACAATTGAAAAGCATCTGCCTGGAACAGCTGAAATTGGAAGGCTCAGTATAGATTTGTCAGGAAAAATATAACTGATGCCACATTTGTCCTCCAAATCCTCATACAGAATTTCAGAGAAAAGACTAAGTGGGCATGATCTTTGTGAACTTGAGAAGGCCTATGATCCTGTACCAAGAATTAGTTTAGTGGAGTTTGGGACAGAGATGCACCAGAAGGACATGTCAGTTTTATCCAGGATATGTATGATGGAGTTACTATTATAATCAAAATCAAATGGGGCAGAGAATTTCCAGTACCAGGGTTTAGCACTGAACCTGGTTTTGTTTACAGTTGTCTTAGTTGTGATCAGTAAAAATACTCATTGGGCTCTGCCTTTGAATATGCTGTTCATGATAACTTAGTGATATGTGCACAAGATTGTGAGATGCTGCAAACCAACTCTGAACGTGGCAACACAGTTTGAGAAGGCGAGATTTAGAGTGAGGCTATAACTACTGAGCGAGGAGAACCCACCATAAAGGATATTACAGGCAGAGAGCTTAGAAGAGTAAAAGAATTTAAATAGATAATGTCAAAAGCTGCTATCGGTGGTGACCCTCCTGAGGAAACTGCTTGGTGCAAATGGTGGGAGCTGAGTCTAATTCTGTGTGCCAAAAAAGATACCAATTAAATTTAAAGATAGAGTCTTTAAAAACTGTAATTTGACCCATCCTAGAGTATGGAACAGACTTAGCTAGCCACAAGAAAAAAAATCAATATACTCTCCACAACAGAAATGAAAATGTTAAGATGGTCAGATACACCCTAGTAGAAAACAAAATGAGGTTGTGAGACCTAATGCAGGTTGCCCCAACTGACGACAAGTTGAGGGAGGCTAAGCTACATTGGTGTGGACATGTCCAGTGAAGACCTACGAGTTATACAGATAGGATAGCCCTAGCAACAATCGCAGATGGAACATGATCAAGGAGGAAGCCAGAGACTTGGTACATGAACTGGAGATTAGCAGACCTAGTGAGACCAATGTGCACAACAGCCAGATGTATGATTGAGTTTTGTAAGAAAGTTAAAAAAAGCCATTGATCACAAGCAGGGAAGTGGCAAGGAGGAAAGCAGTTGCTTTAGTACTAACAAAAAAAAAAAAGAGATTATAATCTGAAATGTAGATGTTGCACAGTGAGTGAACAGAACAGAAAGAAGGGACCAGGGTCTGGAAGCAACTTCTGTCTGAGGACTGAAAAGGCTGGGTAATCAAGGCAGAGCATTCTTATTTTTCCCTTCTTGGGTATATAATCCACATTACAGTCTAGCTGTAAGAGACACTATCTTCTTTTAATTTCCAGAGGGGCAATCATGTTACTCTCTGTACAGCAAAAACAACGAGAGTCCTGTGGCACTTTAAAGACTAACAAATTTCTTTGGCCATAAGCTTTTGTGGGTTCCAACTCACTTCGTCAGATGCACCTGACAACGTGGGTTGCAGCCCACGAAAGCTTATGCCCAAAGAAATTTGTTAGTCTTTAAGGTGCCACAGGACTCTCCTTATCTTCTTTTAAGTAAAAAAAAACCAAACAAACTTCAACTGTCCATCAGTGTGCTTTGGAGTACTTTTAAAGTGGTACCAAGAGAAAAATATTTATTTTCAAAAGGATATAATAAAAAAATCTTACTGAATATAATTAAAAAATCCAAAACAAGCAAAGAAAATTATTCTTTTTAGAGCTCTAACATATAAACAAGATGATAAACGTATTTTATAATCTTCCATATGATGATTAAATAATCATACCTAGCTGTAAAAAAATAGATAGTAACAAAAGAAGTTATAAAAAGAAAATGAATGCTCTGTTTAGGAATACTCATACAAATACTAATAAATCCTCAGAAGAAAAGTCAATTACAAAGATGACTCAGTTTCTGTTTTGTTTTGACTTTCTGTACCTTATCTGTTAGCTCTTTCACCAACTAAACAATCTGTCCACTGCATTTTTGCCTACACTTGCTATTTTATCAGGCAAATGTAATGCCGCGCACTTTGGCAGAATACAAAGATTTACAACTTGTCTTCAAGTAGAACATAATGAAGAACAACATTTTTAGTCACAGCATCATTTAATCATAAGAAAAGAGTTTTGTTTAATATATTTTATTGCATTTTTTCACTTTTATATTAGAAATATAACTTAAGAAAATATCCTGAGATTTTTCTAACATAAATTGCTTCTACTTAATTGCAACTGTAATCTCATTCAGACATTTGATGTAATAAATTACAAGTCTTTTGCCAATCCAGTCAGCAGCACAAAATTAAAGCAAAAATGAAAACATTTTTGACATTGCTCTATATGAATTTGTTTACCTGAAGAGTGAACACCTTAAATGGATCAAGGTTTTGTCTTTCAGAAGTTCAAGGCTACTACTTCCAGGTTTTTCTGGAAGGCAGTGTAAAAACATCAGGAACAGTGTATGTTAGAACATGTAGATATTTGCAGGGAAAAAACCTGTTTCCAAGACAACCACATTAGCTTCCAGACTGTTAGACACTAAACAAGAATATATAAAAGATTACATATCCCAACTGATGGAACTAAAGAGCATGTACCATGTTTTAGTGCACATTCTTATACTTAATTTCTACACAATGAAGCTCTTCCAGCATAAATATTTCCAAAAAGGATCCAATACTGCTGTTCTTTTACTGGTCCTATAGGATGATTGCAGCCAAAAACTCATATGTACTAGAAATTAACATAGCGAAGAAAATCTTAATACAGAAATTTCTGTGGGAAAATATCGAATTATTTGTACACAAAGACACCGTAAACTGCTGTTACTGGCCTAATATAAATAATAGAAGTTTGAGAAAGATCTGTTAAAAGCATGATTTTATATAAAATTTAGATAATCTTTCACAAATCATCCAGGTTGCTACCTTGTAAAACTGGACATATACACCACCAACCACTGACTGCAAAAAATATCCTTCATTTATCTGAATAAATTCCATATTCTCTACTTTAATAGAATAAAATAGGATCCTTCTGTGGTTACTTTGAGAAACAAACTTGTTAATAAAAATACTGTAAAAGATTCTGTTCCACATGAGTTCTTTGCACTACTTTGGCCAGTTCTATCTTGGTCCCCACAGTGTAAACCAACTCTGGCAGTCCAGCTGTCTCTAGTTGGAATTACAGCCTGTTGGGGGCCACTATTTTAGCAAAATTGTATATGCATCTTTACACATTCCTTCCCTGGAGCTAATCCTAGGAATTTTATTAAGACTTCAGTAAAAAGAGAACCTATACATATAGAATCATATGCTCTTTAAATATGAAAAGTCATTGTCCTTGGGCAAAATCGCTAGGATTTTCAAGAGTTCTAGACAGAATACGACTCTTAGTATAGCCCCTTTGAAAATCCCCCATGCTTCAAAAAATGGACATGTGTGAAGTCAATGGCTCCAAAGACTGATAAATTATTTATGCCATTAAAATTCCCTCATTGCTTGCTTCTATGGTATCTCTGTGAAAAGAAATATATATGCTAACTATCTTAATAATAGTCTTGATAAATTAATTAATATACCAAATTATAGACTGGTTTATGTCCACTGTGTGTCCAATAACTTTTTGGAAAGACCATGCAACAGGAGAGCCAAATGAAGGAGCAATTTAAACTATTATTGATGAAGAAGGCTCAATTTTTTTAAAATCCTATAATTACGGGAAAACCAAAAAAATGTAGCACACCTACTACTGAGTCAGGTTTGTATGTGACTTAAACAGAACACCTATCTTCCCCTGGTTTGTGGACTGCCTTCCTGCAGTCTGAACTTGGGCGCCTAACTCTGGGGAAGTGGTAGGGCTTGGTCCACAACAGTCTCATCAGCATCTCCCACTGGTTAGCATAGATGAATCTCAGCCTATTGTGGTGGCTTATGGGTCACATTCCAAAGTCTCTATGGATATATCTACACTGACAATTTAGGTCAACTTAAGTAGCCTTAAGTCAAGCTGAATTACTCCCCATCCACACTGGGCTTTCATTAAGTCGACTTAAGAAATTCCTTAAATTGGCTTAATGAAAGCTTAAGTCGACTTAGTAAGAACCTCCGGTTAGGTCAACCTAACCCTTAAATTGACTCCAGCACAGTGTGGGACATGGATTAACCCTTAAACTGACGTTATTAAGTCAATTTAAGGGCAGTTAGGTCAACTTATCAAGTCCCCGTTGAGGGTAACCACTTTGTTAAGTCGACTTAAAGTCGACCTTATTAAGTCGACTTAACAAAGTTGACCTAACCTTTTCTAGTGTAGACATAGCCTATGGTGCCCACCTCAGGCTTTATGGATCGCAGTGTTGCTCCTGTGATTTCTAGGTGCCTAAAATTTTGATGTTGCAACACTCAACTTTGCAAAGCCTAGGACCCTGATGGGTCTGCCTTTTGTTCCTAGACATATAGTTGCCCATACTGAAATGCATATTGTTTGCTTGAGCCCAGCTTATCAAGTGATCCAAATCATTCCATATCAGTGATTTGACTACTTCATTGTTTACCACTTCTCCAATCTTCGTGTCATCTCTAAACTTTATCAGTAAACATGTTCCCCTACGTCATTGATAATATGTTAAGTACCACAAGGCTAAGAACCGATCTCTACAATACACCACTAGAAACACAGCTTCTTGAGGACTATTCCCCATTTATAATTTACATTTTGAGAACCATCATTTAATCAATTTTAATCCATTTAATGTATGCCATTTTGATTTTATAATTTTATGATTTATTAACAAATATGTCACATCCACGTCAATAGCCTTCCAGAAGTCTTGGTATATTGCTCAAATACTATTACATTTATCAACCAAACTTGTAATCTCATCAGAAAGATATCAAGTTAGTTTGACTGGGCCTATTTTATTTTATTGAGAAATACTGTGACTGACAAATGTTTACTCAAACATTTATTTAAGTTGAATATAATTTTAAGCTGGACAAATGCAAAATATTGCTGCAGAACAAAAACATTTCCAACATGTGTATTGTCTTTCTTCTATTTTTTATTGTCTGAAAAAGCACCATATAATAATTTATAGACTACACTATTTCTTGTTTTTTAAAAACAGATCAGTCCAATTCATACCTTTATATCTTCCTTCACAGAACTTCCCTCCATTTCTATTTTAAAATAGCAAAGTATAAAAATATGACAAAATGGTAACTGATTTTTTTGAGCAATAACTGAAAACATTCTCCTCTGCAGAGCAAAATGCCCTCACTAGTTATTTTACCAGGTGGGTGTAGAATTTCCTTAGGGCGATTCCACCAGTATGCTGTCAAATTTATCATGCATGTTATAAAAATCTTTGGGATCATGTGTTCCCTTAGAAATGTGGTTTATAAGCAAATTCTAACCAAAACATAACCGAAAAAAGTTATAATTCTCATGAAAGAGGAGACCCTGTAGTCTCATGTAGCTAGGCAGGCACAGGAGCACTTGCCAGTGATATATTACTGTCTAGAAGGTTTTAATCAACAAATGGAATATGATAATTAGGACACGGTCATAAGAACTCCAACTAATGCAACAGAATGAGCACATCTGAAGGTGAAAAATAGAAGACATACAACAGAAAATCAACCCAAATTTAAAGTGCTCATTCATGTTGCAATTAAATCCATTATCCACTGTTGTTTGCATTCTATCAGACTACTAAATAAACTCACGTCAGGTACCATTAGACACTGATTTGGTTAATGAATGCCTAACATTTTAACTCTTGTGAAAGAAATAATCTGAAACTAAATCTTTTTTATATAGTGGACTGATTTGCAGAATAAGTCTTCAAAGATTCACATGCCTAATTTGCATTCACATATACTATATTGTAGTAATTACAAAGGGCTAACAGTATGTTAGGAGCTATTTGAAAGAGATAGAAAATAAGACAGAAAATATTATAATGCCACTGTTTAAATCCATGATGTGCTGACACCTTGAATACTTTGACCATGTCTGGCTGATTCAGAAAGGATATAATGGAACTGGAAAAGTTTCATAGGGTCTATAAAATCATGAATGGCATGGGGGAAAAAATATAAATAGAGAAGTGTTATTTACTTTCTTACAATACAAAAAACAGGAGTCACCTAATGAAATTAACAGTTAAAATACCATTAATTTTAACACAAAAAAAGAGGAAGAACTTTTTCACACAATACACAACCAACCTTTGGAACTCATTGCCATGTGATGTTTTGAAGGCCAAAAATAACCGAGTTCAAAAAAATACTGGATAAGTTTACGGAGGATAGGTTCATCAGTGGCTATTAGCCAAAAAGTTCAAGGATGCAACCCAATGCTCTGCAAGAACTCAAACCTCTGACTATCAGAAGCCAGGAGAGGAAGATGGGATGGATCACTCTATAAGTACCATATTCTGTATACTCCTCCTGAAGCTGTGGTACAGGCCACCATCGAAGACAGGATATTGGAGCAATATGAACCACGGTCTGAACCAGTATGCCAACTTTAATGTTCCTATTTGTACATAAAATGATGGTATTTTCAAATAAGCCAGATATGTACAATTGTGCATGCCTAATTCTAAAGATCTGGCTTTGTTTGAATTTAACAGTCTATCACTTCTAAAATATACTAGCATACTTATTTTTGTCAGCACACATAACAGGTATCCCACATACAAAACCTTACCAAAACCAAATTAAAAAATTAAGGTTGTTCAAGTATATTTTCTCAAGACAATGGAAACACTGAAAGGAAAAGAAATTAGAGCTTAGGTTACATTCACATCCAACACAACACTAGTCTCCATGTGTAAGCCTACTACACTCATGATCTTCAATAACAGCCACACAAAACTCTCTCTAGCACACTCACTTCCATTTCAGCCATACTGCATCCCCCCTAAGGCACATGTGGACTAGATGTGGATAGATATGAGAATAGTTCTACAGAATGCTACAGAGTCCTTCTCATATCAATCATGTAACACAATCTTTCCTGAAACAGATATAGAGTTTGATTAAAAAAGACAATAAGGTTTCTTCTACCCTCTGGAAAATAATTTCTCCTTTAAGGACTGAATTGAGTCAAAGTTCTTTATATGATTTTGTCTCTGTGGAATACTCAGAATTATTCTTCATTGGATACACTGCCCAGCTTTGACACCTTTTTTTGCTAAGGTAATGGCTGGAAGGGCTATTGCTTTAATAGGCTGGAAATAGAGTGACACCAGAGAAAGAAGTTCAAAAGAGATATCTGTTAAACCTTTCAGAATTGCATTTAGGTTCCAAAGAAGGTATTTCCTAATTTGGAGACAACTATATAAAATTTGACAGCTTGTGAGAATTTGATAACATAATGGGAAGCGATTAGATTTTGTCCGTCTGACAATAAAATGGTACTCAGTGCAGACAATTGAACTTTCAGAGTGACAGGGCTGAGGCCCAATAATAGCCCTGGCTATAGTGAAATCAGTATTCTTTGCCATGGTTACCTTTCTGATTCAAATGTTTCTTTCACATCACTGCTCGAGTTTTAATGATATTCCAGTGCAAAGACAAGTATCGCATTCTTTCCTGAGATTAAAAGGTTTTATTAAGCAAGATTATTCTTTCAAAGACCATATAGACTATCTGAAGAGGCCTGAATGGCAGATAAGTCCCTGATTCAAAATTCAACTCTGAATAAAAAAGGAATCAGGCAATATCCTAACATGTTTCCTAAATCCAGATACCAATTTCTTTGAGAGTTTGACTACCAGAATCCGCGATGATCTGACTTTTGGAACACTTAATGATGTGTGTCAGAAAACTGAGTGAAAAAGCAGGATGTACATACGAATAAAGATTCAGTGTATCTTATTCAATCTTCTCAATTTTCTCCAACTATGAAACACTGGAAAACTGAATTCAGCTCCATTCTCTTAGCTGAATAGTTTTCTATTTGAATCCGTTCATCATCATACTGTATGGTCTTTTAGATTATAGGGTATATTTCAGTCGAGTAACTGAATAGGCACATCATACTTTCTTTCAAAGAGAATTTATTTTTGTCCCTCTACCGATCCTAGTGCAGGAGACAATATTAACCATGATTTGTTACATGATCATTTAGAGCTGATAATACTGGTAGATAGAAAGTATAACTCTTGAGTAATTCTGCCTGCCATCGTTTGCCTTGAACTGTTTTCTGAGCTAAATAAAGAAATCTTGCTGGGAGAATTTATATTTACTGCTTACATATATTGACATGATTCTATCATCTTCAGAATTATGTCCATATTCAATAGTGTCTAAGTGACACGAGTAAGAATTTAACCAGACATGGCTTTAGTTTCCCTGTATTTTTCTCTCATTTCCCACAGTCTCTTTCTAACATTCAGTATATTTCGAATTAGGTGTGTCCTTCCTCAAACTTGTAAGAGTGATTGCTCCTTTGATCTTCACTTATTTCAGGAAGTATCTCTTCATCAAATTCAACTTACCTAAATGTTTTGTCTCTTTATATGGGTGCGTCTACACTTACAAATTAAGTCGATTTAAGCTTGCTTAAATCAACTTAATTTAATCTGCATCTACACTATATTTTCCTTAAATTGACTTACGCAGCAGCTTAAGTCGACTTAAGGAAAATTAAAGTCGACTTTACTGGCTAAATTGACTTTATTAAGTCGACTTAGCCAGTGTAGATGCAGATTAGCCCTCAGTCGACTTTAAGTCGACTTAAAGGGCTTCAGGGCTCCCCCACTGCCCTCCCTGCCAGGGTGGCTGGCACAGCCAGAGCCTGACATGCCTCCCCACCACAGGGCAGGACAGAGCCCTGCCCACCCTGCTCCTATACCCTGCCAGTGTCCCTGTCCTGCTTAGCAAAGTCGACTTATTTGGCCAAGTGTAGACATAGCCTATGTTAGCAATTCTTTGCTCAAAGTATCAAATAAACTTGAATGTCTTTTCATCATTGTTCTACTCTGCACTCTTACAAAAATGTAATGCTTTGTTTACTTATTAATTCCACTATTTTCTTTTTCAGGTTTCCCTACCTACGTATTAAGTGACATTTACAAATTGTTTGTACAAAAGCCACTAAATAAACTGCTGTGTGTGGACTAAAGCAAACAAATGCTAGGAGAGATGCAGATTTGTTTTCAGCATGTAAGATTTCAATTCTACGTGGCAAAAGAAAAGAAAGAAGGAAGAGGAGCATCTGAAGAACAGATTCTTTTGAACTGCTGAGAATTTGTTTCTTATATTTGGTTACAATTTTGATTTACTAACAGAAAGAGGACATTCCAACTACTGATACTAAAAAGGCTACAATAAATGTTTTGCTATTTGTGAATCCATAGTATAGATACAAAAAGTATCACAAAAAGCCAACCACAGAAAAGTGAAACATGGTTTCAATTTAAAAAAAAATAAAGTTTGAAAGCCTGTAATGGTGCAGAAAAAAAAAGAGAAACACCAAGAAGTCGTATTGCATGTAATTTACCACTCCACAATTCTGATTGAAAATGGGATTTCAGCCAGTCACTGGAGCTGGATTCATATTGCCCAGTTAATGGAATATTTTGTCCATCACATTGACTAAACCTCAACCTTAGCAGCTTAAACTTCTTTGTATTAAATTCAAAACTCCTCAGATGAAAAAAAAAGGGGAAGAGTTCAACATGTTGCAGTAGAAATCAGAGTCAGAAGATTTGTTTCTGAACTTTAGTGGGAATAAATCTTACTACAAAAGCTGACTAATATGAATAAATGCGTATTACAAAGCTGTTTCAGGTACTCAATGTTCTCCTTCACCAAAACAGACTGTGGGACATCATTTGTAAAATAGCAATTTAAGAAACAGGTTCCTCAGATTTGCTTTTCTGCTGTTTATCCAAAACCTGGTTTACTACACTTTATGACCAGAAAAGAATTCTACAAAGTATCTTTGTGTTAATTCATTCTTTTGACTTTCATATTAATGAAAAAGCACATGTTTTAGTATGTCAACATTTCGAAGAACATTTTTAAATTCAGTCCTTTTAATATACAGCTGACCTATACTGCTCAATGCATTGATCATGCAATATTTCAGAAATACAAATGTGTATTACAGTGTTCCCCATTAAAAAGGAACAGATTGGATTAAATTTAATAGCTATCCATCTGGAGGAAGAAAACATATAAAATAAAATCCAAAACATGAGACAGAGACACCTTTATGCTACAAAAATATTGCTTTTTCATTTTAATTACTTGTTTCCATTTTCTCATCATGCTCAAAGGGGATTTCTTTTCAGCACCTTTGATTTAGATGAGGGAAATGCACGTAACCATTGTTTAAAAAGACTTGCGCACATCAGGTAACTCAAACGATGCATCTTTATCTTTAAAACTACTCTGATCTGGGGAGTTACAGATTTACAAGGCACCTTGCAATCGCCATTCTTCCAAAAGGCCCTCAGGCTGAGCGTTCAGTCATGTTGCTACAAACATCAGCGGTATTGGCTGGGCAGAGGTACAGCTATGGTGGCAAAGGACACACTTCATTCAATATAGCCTTGGGTACTGTTAGATGGTAGCCGTAGCAGAAAAGCTTCAATGGAACCCAGCCACAATTTAAAGCTGTATTCCCTCTGGTGGAAGCCCTGGCCGAGTGGGCTGATAAAGACACAGCTTGCTCTCCTCCACAGTGAATGCCCCAAGGACGGAATGGTACCTTATTGACAACACACGCTTCCCTGCACCAGCAAAAGTGAATCCAGCACATTCATGAAGCACAATACAATTACCCCCCCCCCCGGGGAAAAAAAACCCCAAAAACTGTACAATGATCCCCTGTTCACTATCCAATACAGCACTGTAGAATACTATATTCAATATATATACTTTAAATCAGTGGTTTTCAAAGCACAGGCCGTAACATAGTATTGGGTCACAGACCCTCAGGCAGGGCCGGCCCAAACGTACAAGTGAACTATTAGATGGAAGTTATTTTTTTTTCTCTATTTAAAAGAAATATTAATATGTTATGTCTTATAACATGTGGGGCAGAGGTTGCCAAAATCATAGTTCGCCTAGAGCATCAAAAGCCCTTGGGTCGGCCCTGCCCTCAGGTACCAGGTAGCGGCTCCCCTGCTGCTGCTGAAAGATTGGAATACATTGTTCAAAGATGTAAATGATCTTTTTCAGCTGGGTCCCAAGAAAAATGTTTGAAAACTAGTGCCTTAAATCAGTTTTTAACCAAACTGAAAATCCTTTCACACTCAGTGGAATAGACTCTTATGTTGGTGGAGCATGGAGGCATTAAGATTAGATTTCATCTATCACCTGGGGCCAAGCAAGGGAAAGCTGGTATTTCAGACTATAGGCTGTAACAACAGTCACAGTTTGGCCTCACCATCTGCAGTTTATAAGGGCCACTAGTCTTCCACTGCAAATTTCTATGCTTGTCAGCAAAACATTTATCCATGCAATGGGTATATGGAACCCTTAACCATTAAAAATTGGGCATCTGCTTCCAGTGTATGTTCATAATACTTAAAATTCAGATACAGGGACCTGCCATCATTTATAAGCAAAGACAGGTAGTCATATTAAGTTATTTTTAAAAAATAAATACCTAAATAATAGAAAATTCTTACTAGGAACTAAAGTAGCTCTGCTCATTTTCACTGTGTAGAGTCTTTTTTTTTTTTTTTTGGACACTTGTAATTACACTTATATTAGAGACTGAGTGGTATTTTCCAAAGAGTCTAAGTAATTTAGAAGCAAAATGTCCCACAAACTCACAGGGACCTGTGCTCCTAAATCAGTTGGCCACTTTAAAAAACTATGATTATGGGTGGAGTTTCCCAGAGTTCCTGATAAAGACACCTGATCCCTTCAGTGAACCCTAATGTTAGAACAATCTCATAACAAAGCTTTTTGAGCTCTGAGATATTTCCAATTCATTCTCCTGTCAACTAACACAGCCACTCAATAATCAACTAATTCTACAATTCAATGACTTTGGAGCATCAAAAAGGGTTCTTTTGTTTTGTTTTGTTTTACTGGCAGCTTTTTAATCCACCTGTTTTCTCTGCAACAGTAGAAAAAAATCACTTTTCAGAACAGTTTTTAAGAAGAGACACCTTTTACAATATTTTATGCTAAAGGGTAGTGTTAAGTCACCAATAAATATTTGATTGTTTGTAATATAATTTGCATACACTAAAGAGACAAATGAAAATACCAAGATAAGTGGTCAAGATGCCTTCTAAGGAACAACACACATCACAGATTTTTTCCTCTGTGCAGTCATTCTTGCATGTGCAGGTCTCCCAGCTCGGGACTGCCATCTGCTGTCAGATAGTAAGCAAAACTGACATTCATGATAATAACAGCAAGTATTAGCACTACGTTGTTCCCAAAGTATCCTCCACACCCTCATCACCTCCTGGAAAAGCACTGTTTTTCTTGAGAACTCTACAATTCATATTCTTTCCTCATAGCAATTATGATGGTACTGTATTTCCAGATGAGAAGCAGAATAATAAAGTACCAATACTGGAGCCATGAAAAGAAAAAGAAAAAAAAAACCCATACAGAATTGTGTTTCAGCAGCAGAATTGCTGAAAATATAGTTATTTGAGATACTAGCTTTGCTGGATACTGAAGACACAATATTATGCATGTGCTTCATTTAATCTTATACCTCCAAGGAATGGATATTTTACTAAAACTCTTCTGTTTTACTGTAATCTATGTTAGAAAGCTTGCTAATAGATGCCGTCAATCTAAAAGGATGAGAGAACAGCTATGGTGTTTTGCTGTAATATTGAAATAGGTATAAAGTGAAATAAGAATTGTGAAACAAATTTAGGGTTTAAATTACACAACTCGACTATTCTAAATGAAGTAGAAATAGTCAGAGAGAGAGAGAGAGAGTGCGAACTAATAATTCCTAAAGAAACTGGAACATAATTATAAAAAGAGATGTTATTGACACTGACAGTTACCCACACTTCCCATCACAAGATCTTGTTTCAATGGTGATTATATTTTTGGCAAACTTTAATAGTTTGGGCTGAAATTTTCCATGCTGGGTGTCTGCCACAGGCTAATTTTTTTAAAGAACTTTTAGCACTCATATTTTGGAGCAGGGATTTGAAATTTGGCAAGGGGGTGAGGCGAGGGTCACTTGGCATCTCAGATGGACCCAACAGACTCATAGACTTTAAGGTCAGAAAGGACCATTATGATCACCTACTCTGACCTGCACAGCGCAGGCCATAGAACCTCATCCACCCACTCCTGTAATACATCCTTAACCTATGACTGAGTTACTGAAGTCCTCAAATAATGGTTTAAAGACTCCAAAGAACAAAAAAAAAATCCACCAGCAAGTGATCCATGCTCCATGATGCAGAAGAAGGTGAAAAAACCCAGAGCCTCTACCAATCGGCCCTGGGGGAATTCCTTCCCAAACCCAAATTCAGCTAAACCCTGGGCATGTGGGCAAGACTCACCAGCCAGAAACCTGGAAAGAATTCTCTACCCTACCCATCAACCTCTCATCACAGGCTGTTGGGCTTGTTTTAGTGCTAGTGATCAAAGATCAGTTAATTGCCAAATTAGGCTGTCTCATCATACCAGCCCCTTCATAAATTTAACAAGCTCAGTTATGAAGCCAAGTAAATTTTTTGCCCCCCCACTCCCTTGGAAGGCTCTTCCAGAACTTCACTCCTCTGATGGTTAGAAGCCTTCATCTGACTTCAAATCTAAACTATGTCCCAGCCAGGGCCAGGCTATGGGGCTGTGGCAGTCTCATGCCCCCTCTGCTTCCCCACAGGTACAGACATCCTTCCAAAAGGCAGCTGGGGAGTGGGGCTGGGACACCTTCTGCCCTGTGTATGGGGGCAGCGGCATCAGGTGTGAGTGGGGCACAAATGTGTGCTTGGTCCCAGAGCACTGGACACCTTCGGTTTGCCCCTGCATGTGGAACCGTATCAAATGCTGTCTTGGTGAAAAAAAGACCCAAATTAGGTCATTACATGCCTCCAAAAATCTCAGTTCACTCATGCTCTGGAGAGAGACTTGTTAAAGTGCAGCAGATAAATTTTCTGAAGGTTCCTTGTGCACTGAGCATGCAGGACTTTCTCTGCAGTTGCTCTTCCCAGCTGCCAGAGAACACTGTGGTGCCAATGTCACTTTTGCTGGTACCCAGACAGCAAGGAGAAGATGGAAGGAACCTGGCTGTCATGAAGAGAGGGAAGAACAGAAGTTGAAGATGGGTGTCGGAGGGCAGGGAGCCTAGAGACAGATAACAGTCAAGGTAAAGAGGGACAAGAACTAGGCTGTGGGTGAATACTAGTAGAGGGATGGAAGGAGCCAAGGTGGGTGGGTAGAAGCAGAGGCAAAGGGATGCAGGCTAAGACCATTCAGCAGTAGAGTATATAACGACTACGGCCTATTCCCCTATAGAACCTAGAATTGAATCCAGGAGTCCTCAATGTCTATATTCCTCTGCTAGCAGAAAACAGATGATTCCAACTGACAGAGTGTCTCATACCCCATTATAGTTAGTGGTCCACATAATGGGTAGCAGTCTGCTACTGCTGGTACCAATTATTCCATTAGCTCGAGTGGTAGAGATTTCTTCTGCAGTTCTGACATTCTGAACCTTGCTGATGACCCAAGTTGAGACAGGTCAATATTTATCCATATGATGCAATTTCTGGGAAGGGAGAGTTCAGTTTGATTTTATATAAGTTAAGCAACTGCATTAAAAATAAACTATGTTAAAAAGAACATTAAAGTTGCAAAACAAAGTGTCAAAAATTAGGAAATGCCAGAATTAAGGCTGTTATGTCACAGTAATTACATTATCAATCTGTAATGCATGGTGGTTAGCTAGGTGATTGATACATAAACATGATAGTTTATATAGTTTATTTCTCAGGAGGGGACAGAGTATAATTATGTAATTGCATACTATTTTTTATTGCCTTATTCAGTACCCAGGTCAGAATGGACCTGAGCTGGAAATGCATAATAGTCGTGTGGTGACTGAGGCTGTTATCTGTCAGATACTGCCTCATGTGTTGCAGAAGTTGGAAAACATGGAGAGAAGAGGCAGGCAACTGAAAGAAGAGAAAGGATGGGCGTGGTACATGCAGTCTAACCCCGAATGTGATTCCATCCCTACTTCTTCCAGAGTTCCTATGTGCTGCCAGGCAAGTCATCTGAACCAAAGTTTTCACAACTGGTGACTAACTGTGGGCTCCCCATTTTCTGGATCAAATTTGCAGAAGTCCAGAGCACTCACAAATGCAAATTAAGTTGATTGGAGATGTGATTTGCACATAAGAGTGTTATAAAAATGCAAAGTACTCAGAAAATCCTAAATATCACAAAATGACTGAAGTTTTGACAAATCTGCTGGTCAATCTCTCTGTGGTTCAATTGCTGGCTGTGAAAGGGGTGATGTGAAGATAAATTCATTAATGTTTGTGAAATTCTCACGTAGTATGGTGAGAGCACCCCAGAAACATCCACAAAGAGAATGACAATTTTATACTGAATGAAAATTTTGGATTAAAATTGAGCAAAATTTTTCAGTTTGGCCACCAAAAATGTTTTAGTTGACCAAAAACTACTCATAAATTTGAGATGAATTTGCCAAAAATGTTTCAGTCCAAAAACATCTTTCTGGGACTTATGCTATTCACAAAACAAGGAGAGGAAGAAGAAGCAACACCACTGGAGTTCTTCCCTTTATAACTTTTAACCCAAAACTTAGAGCTCTCACCTGGTATATGAGAGACCCTGGTTCAATTCCCCCCTTCTCTCTGATGCACAGCTGGAATATGAATTTATGTCTCCTTCCCTGTAGGAGTAGGATATTCTAGTGCACAATCTCACAATCTCTCCTGCTGAAGTTGTTCTACTGTGTATAAATAATCAAATAGTCACTGAGCAGGGACTTGAATTTGGGTCTTCCTCATAATAAGTGGCTGCTCTAACCACTACATGAGAGATATTCTCATTCTCTCCCTGGTCCAATTGTGATTCATACCCAAACATTTTTTCAGAACTTCCAACAAACTGAAAAATCAGTTATTTAACCAACTCGAGTTTGGATGAATGAGGAGGATAAAAAGAAATACTGAACTACCCCATTAACTGAATGAGGCAAGTGGTCTGTGGAAAAAATAGTAAGTGATCATGTACTGAAAGATCAATGGATATGCATGGGGAGGGTACATGGGTGTATGAATTAAGACTGCACAGGCAACCTTAATTCTAGCAGTTCCAGATTTTTGTGTCCTGAAATTTGCAGGCTTGACTTTTTTAAACAAAGGGTTTTTTTTATGTCATATATAAGTAAGCTTCGGATACATAAGGTCTTCAAACAAGTTAGAGAAGAAACAGTGAAAAACAACATAAAAATAATCTAAAGGTTCAACTTAATTTTTTTTTTTTAAAAAAAAATCAGTTTTGCGTGTTTCAGAATCTCTTGTAAAAAAAAAAAAAAAAAGGTAAAAAAATGGCATCCAAAGACAAGAAAATCAGAATAATTCAAGCAGCAAGAGGGAAGAGTCAACACAAAAAGGCAGGATAGAACAGACCTGATGGAAACATATCATACATTTAAAATTCTAAATGTAAGAATACTATTTGATTTTCTAGACGAATTTACAGTATATACAACCTGATTAAGTTAAACGTAAAACTTTAAAATTTCTGATTTCTTCCAGTCTGGGAAAAAGCTTTGGAAACCTAAGTATTTGCTGCCATCACGTGGAATCTTCAGAAATTGCACATATGTGATAAACCAGGAGAATAAATCATTTGGAGAAATGGCAATAGGAGATGGAGTTATTTTTTAACAGCATGGTGGATGCCAGAGTTAGTTATGATCTTATAGAAAGTACTATGTGAATTCACAGTTCTATATATTTTATAAACAAGAAGCTCTGAAGTAACAGACAAGGTGGTGAACTAAGACTGTTCACTGGTCTCCATAACACAAATTGGTGAACTCAGTTCCTTGTGGTCTGGTATTCACTTTGCAAAACCATGATCACAGCTCAGCCCCTTTGCTGACAGCTGCTTTGCTCAGCTAATTTAAACTGCATATTCTCCCTCAAAGATAGCCTCTTTAGGTCGAGAGTCAGATAAATTGAGGTGGTAATGCAGTGTAGCTTTCACCGACTTGCAAAAACTATAATGGGTTGACTACTGTTGGATGCTGGGTTACACGGACCATTGGTCTGACCCACTAGAGCCGTTCTTATAGGAATTCTCTAAAATGTTATAATGTCAGGAATGGAAGAACTAGGAGGAGAAGGATAAGAGGTGAAAAAAGAGTTGGTCACACTGGTTTGGAGATGCCACGTATCAAGGAAATCTGCAGCTGTTCTATAAGGGGCACTTTCCAGGTGCTTTATGCTGGATAGTTAAGGCAGGTGTATGGATGACTAATGATCTGACTTTTTAAGTCTGTGAAATGGCTTCCATTTCTTAATGTAAAAAAAAAAACAACAACAGGATACATTCCTGTTAACCTAAACTATCAACATTCTGCAGCTTCAGCTTTCACCTGTACTGTGTGTCACTGTAACTAAAGAAAAAGCACAAATCACTTTAATGAGTCATCTAACCCCATTCCACCCACCCAAATCTAATATAAAAAAAATTAAAGGATATGACCTTAAAAAAATTAGAAAGATAAACAGTGTATTTTGTAGTGCATTATAATTACCAAGAGCTTGATTTTCCAAGTAATTGCCAATTAAAATGCTATTTGAAATTAGTAGCTCCAGGGCACAGGAAAACAATTTAAATATAAACAACAAGCCGCTCAATGCACTCCAAGTATTAGGTTACAATGTAACCTGCAAGAACTCAGTTAGAAGAACGATTACTGAATGTACGTTCATATGGCCCAGCTTCAAGTGGCCAAAACTTTCCACAACATGAAAGCCTTCTAAAGCAAAATGAAGAGCCTCTATGTTGCTCATCCAAACACAAGGTTACAAAGACAAAACCTTAAATTACTTAGCTAACATAAATGCATACTTGATTTGACAGAAACCAATGCTCTAATATAAAACAGCCATACACCCTGACTCTGAAACTAACTGCACACAAGCAAGCCAATGGAACAAAAGTGCAGGGGTCTACCTTCACACGTGCAATTACAAAGTATGTTCTTAATAAGAAAAACAGCTTTGAAACCTGCATACTGACATTCGTGCAGACAACTCATACTGATCCTCCAGTAAGCAGAAAAAGTTATAAAATGGTGCACTCATGCAAGCTGGTGGCTGTGCTGTAGAATAAACATCTCTCTTTGCCCATCCAATCCAAGGCTGCGTCTACACTTGTAAATTAAGTCGACTTAAGCTTGCTTAAGTCGACTTAATTTCCCCTGCGTCTACACTACAGTTTCCTTAAGTCGACTTAAGGAAAATAAAGTCAACTTAAGGAAAATAAAGTCAACTTTATTAAACCTTGTTTTAATTCAACTTAAGGCTTAAGTCGACTCCCTAAAGTCGACTTAAGCCAGTGTAGACGTGGGGTAGCCGTAAGTCGACTTAGGGCTACCCCAGGACCGCACCAATGCCCTCTCTGCCGGGGGGGGCACAGGGGGAGACTGGCATGCCCCCCACATGCCCTGCCAGGGTCCCTGTCCCCCTTTGCCCCATTGTACCTATGTACAATGGGGCAAAGGCTGAGCCCCCTGGCACTGGGCAAGGGGTGCCCCTCCTGCCCCCGTGGACCTGCCTTAGGTCCCCCTAGCCCCTAGAAGTCGATCTAGGCATCCAGTGTGGATGCTCTAGGTCAACTTTGTAAGTTCCCCCCAAAGTCGACTTAAAATTTAAGTGTAGACTCACTAAGTCGACTTAGCTAAAGTCGACTTAAATTTCCAAGTGTAGACATAGCCCAAGATACTACTGAGAATCAGAGAAGCTGAGGAGTTCTAAGACAAATAGACTCAAGGCACACTTGAGCAACCACCTGAAACAAGAGGTCATGGCAGCATTTAATGGAGACACTTAAGGATGGGCAGATTGTGGCCACCAGAGAGAAGAAAATTTGGAGGAATTCCACACAGCTAGAAGTCTCAAATCAATGCCAGGTCCTCAATAAGGAAGATCCTGTGGATCCAAGGAACCAAAAGGTGTTCAGGACACACACATGGATGGCAGATCATTTTAACATGTAAGAAAATTAAGCTTGACAACAGAGAGTTTTCCAGTCATCCAAGGATGACAGACAATTCTTGCTGGAGATTCAATAGTCAAATGAATTGAAAAAACATTCTTCAAGGGACAGGCAAACAGGACAATGTGCTGCACTCCCCGAGCCAAAACATGAAATATCAGATTGGTTAAGGCTTCTAAGGTTGACAGGCCAGGATCTATTGATGATGGTTCATGTTGGCATTAATAATACTGATTTTGGGATATCTGACAGATAGCAAATAACTTCAGAAGCTGCTTGGAAATTTTTTTTTCCCAGCATATCTTCTCTGTGATCTTTCCTGTCCCATTAACAAAGGAAGATAGAAGGCAGAGGATCATGGAAATAAAAAGTGCTGGCGAGATAAAGTATGATTGAGGGTTTAATTTTATGGAACATTGCCACCCCACTTCTGTGAGAGGAGTGGGCTTGATTATAGTTAGGATGGCCTCCATCTCAGTACCAGGAAGACCAATCATCTTGGAAACAGGCTGACGAGTAGTCAGGAGTGGGTTAAACTCACAGAAAAAAGGGATGGTTAAAAAAGGGGCAGGGAAATATAGGAGCACTCAACACAAAATTGAGGTGCTGAAAAACAAAATTAATCAAGAAACCAAAGAACATGAAAAGAAGAAATTTCTGAATTTTCTATATACCCATGCTAGGAGCTTGGATAAGAAGAAGGAGGAATTGGAATTGCTTATTTATCAGCATAAATTCCATCAATTTTGAAATTGGTAGGATGATTTGCATGAATGGAATGTTAAATATCAGTTGCTATAATCTATTTAAGAAGGACTGAGTGTGCAAAAGGGAGAGTAGATTGGTACACTATGTCAAAAACACCATTAGCTGTTTCCAAGTCACTGATAAATCAGTAGAAATTATTCTGGTTGCTTACGGATCAATGTACTAATAGACAAAGCACAAGATGGGATATTAGTTGGTGTCTGCTATAAATCACCTAATCACACAAGAGAACAGGATGATCTCCTCCTTATGCACCTATCTATAATAAGCAGGGGGAAAAAGCTGAGTCATCATGAGGGATTTCAATTTTAGTGACATATGCTAGAGGTCTCATGCTGCCAGTACTAAAACGTCCTTGAAATTTCTAAACATTATTGGTGATAATGTTCTAACTCAACAAGCATTACAGTCAACATTGGGGATTCTTTATTAGAACTTGCCCTAACAGATAACGAGGAATGGAGCAGAGAACTAAAAACTAATGGTAGCTTAGAGGCAAGTGATCATGATTTGATCACATTTATAACGTGCAAGCAGAAGACAGTCCAGCTCGGTAATATATACACTTGGGTGCTTTAAAGGGGCCCATTTTATAAACTGAAAACAATTATGGGCTAAATCCAGTGGGAGGAAGAATTAAATAAGAAAAATGTGAATGATAATTGGGAATGATTTAAGAACATCTTACTAGGTGCCGCAAAAGTCACAATCCCATAACTGAGGAAGAAGGCCTGCTTGTTTTTTTTAAAAAATGACCTGGTTTAAATAGGGAAAGTGATACAGTGATCCAAAATAAGTAGGTATAACAAGAAGAAGTGGAAGCTGATATGAACACAAACCAGAAGCTAAGATTTATAGAAAATTGATGAGGGAAGCAAAGGAATACAAGGAGAAATCTATAGCAAGCAGTGTTAAAAGACAATAAGGGTTGTTTTTATATATCAGAAACAAAAAGAATCCCAACACTGGTACTGAATGGAAATGGTGAAATTATCAATAATAATTCAGAAAAGGAACAAGTGCTCAATAATTATTTCTGTTCTGAATTTGGGGTGAAAACAGATTATATAATCTCATCATATGGTGATAAACTTTCCATTCCACTAGTAACTCTGGAGGATGTTAAACAGAAGCTATTGAAGTGTGAGAATTTTAAATAGCAGGTCCAGATAACTTGCATCCAAGAGTTGTAAAAGAGCTGGGTGAGGACCTCTCTGCACCAGTAATGTTGATTTTTAATAAGTCTAGGAGTACCAGGGAAGTTCCAAAAGACTAGATGAAAGCTAATGTTCCAGTTTTTACAAAGGATAAGTGGGTTGACCAAGGTAATCACAGGGCTGTCAGCCTGACATAGATCCTGGGCAAAATAATGGAACAGCTGATATGGGTTTTGATTAATAAAGAATTAAAGGTGGGGGTGATGTAATTAATGCAAATCAACATGAGTTTATGGAAAACAGATCCTATAAAACTACCAATGAATTTTTTTGTTGAGATTACAAGTGTGGTTGACGAAAGGTAAAAAGCATTGACATAATACACTTAAGAATTCTGTAAGGCATTTGACTAGGTACTGCATATTTTGATTAAAAAATTACAACCATGTAAAACTAACATGGTACACATTACATGGATTAATCACTAGCTAAATGACAGGTCTCAAAATGTATCATGCAGGGGTAGGTGCGTTTCCGGTAAGGTCCCGTAGGGATCATTTCTTGGCCCTATGGTATTTCAACATTTTTATTAATGACCTGGAAGAAAATATAAAGTCATTACTTATAAAGTCTGCAGATAATCAGTTATTGGGGGGGTGGTAAATAATGAAGAGGACAGATCAACTCAGAGCAATATGGATCACTTGGTAAACTTGGTGCAAATAATCAATATGCATTTTAATACAGCTTAAAAGTATATACATCTAGGAACAAAGAATGTAGGCCATACTTATAAGTTGAAGAACTCTATCCTGAGAAGCAGTGACTATGAAAAGATTTGGGGCCATGAATAATCAACCGAACATGAGTTCCTACTGCGACACTGTGGCCAAAACAGCTAATACAATCCTAGGATGTATAAACAGGAGAATCTCGAGTAAGTCTAGAGAGGCTATTTTATCTCAATATTTGGCACTGGTGCAACCACTCCTGGAATACTATTTCCAATTCTAGTGCTCACAATTCAAGAAGGATGTCGATATACTGAAGAGGGCTCAGAAAAGAGCCACAACCACTAAAGGATTAGAAAGCATGTCTTATAGAGACAGACTCAAAGAGCGTAATTGATTTACCCTCTCTTTGTTAAGTTTAAGATTACAGTCTGTAAGTATCTACTTGGGGAACAAATATTTAACGATAGGCTCTTCAGACTAGCCGAGAAGTTATAGCATGATTCAATGGCTGGAAGTTGAAGCGAGAAATTCAGATGGGAAATAAGGCATAATTTTTTAAACAGTAAGGGTAATTAACCATTGGAACAATTTGCTAAAGGTCATGGTGGATCCTCCATTACTGACTTTTTTTTCTAAAAATATGCTGTAGGGATTATTTTCAGGATGTTCTATGGTGTATGTTACACAGGAAGTCATACCAGATGATCACACTATTCCACTACTGGAATCCGTGGGTTAAGAGTTACTATGTATGAATCTTCCAGATTCAATACGAAATGTGTCCACATCAGCTCATAGAAAATAACTTTTTTGTGGCATCCAAGTCCAGAGGTGGACATGTTTAGTGTATACACAAATACAACACTAGATATTTGACTGCAATTATTCCAGAACATGCGACTTTATTTATAGCAGTTGTGGAACGCTAGTGATTTAAATGAAGGCATGCTAGTTTTTTCTAGTTTTTTTTTTCTTTTTGAATTCACTTCTCCTACGATGCTTTTATATAATTTCCAGCTGATGTTGCTTGGCAGGTAGCAAGCAGAGATTACTGGCACAGATTGCCATATTTATCTCCGTCTGCAAATCATGCACACAGCAATACTATGAAAAAATAACTTTTTACTGTATTTCAGTTATTCCATCTTACTTCTCCTACCCGCTTCACTCACTTATTATATTTTGTCTCAAGCGAACACTACAAACTCTTCTGAGCAGTTATTCAGATACTGTCTTTGACTACATGTCTGTATAATAGAACCACAGAGTTATGAACATCAGAGTTATGAATTGACCAGTCAACCACATACCTCATTTGGAATCAAAAGTATGCAATTTAGGCAGTAGCTGAGACAGAGTTGGAGCAAAGCAAATACTGACTGCACTGTACTGTGTTAAATATATACTACTAAAAATGGCAAAAGTTTAAGAAAAAAGATTTGACAAGGTAAGGAAACTGTTTCTGTGCTTGGTTAATTTAAATTAAAGATGGCTAACAGCAGCATTATTCTTCGACAAAGCAAAAATTTCAAGATGTATTAAGTCAATGTTCAACTGTAAATTTGTGAAAGAACAACCATAAGGTTTTGTTCAGAGTTACAAGCAACCTCCATTCCCCATGTGTTTGTAACTCTGAAGTTCTGCTGTAAGCACCGCAACCTAACAGTGCCCCAATCTGGTTAAGGTTTCTATGCACTACTGTGAAACAAATAAAACAAAACTGGAAGAATAACAAAATAAGGAAAGACAACATCTGGCAACATTTTTTGTTTATTTATAATTTCTTTAGAGCCATATTTATCAATCCTTACTCATGGGATTGCCTAATGAAGTCAGTTTTGCACGAATAACTAAGGAGCACAAAAGCTGGAAACGTAACAAAATACATTCACTTGTACACATAAAAGATGGGCTTTATAAATTTTGATCTTCACTCTATTTTTTTAATCTAGTTGTAATATTTGTTTAAATGATAATCCAAGAGCCCTGAAAAAACCAGAAATACTATTAAATTTGCAGTAGAACAGGAGATAAGGTTCTCATAGACGCTTGTCTACACTGGGGGTGGGAATGTAATTCGATTTTAGGCTGTCGAATTACAGAAGGCGAGGCAAGTGATCACAGCGAATTGCCTGCTTGGGATCTCCCATCCCCACTGCTCACATTACTTCCTGAAATGCATTGCACTGTGGATAGTAGGTGTACGGGTTGTGGGGAGGCTCACTCCCACACCTCCCTTCTCTAAAGTAAAAAGCAGGAAACGCTTTCCTTGCTGGTTCTCTGCTGCAGACAGGATAGAAAGACATAGTGCTGAATGCAGAGAGAGGAATCAATTGAAAACTTTCCGGGGCTTCAGGCAGGGGAGGAGCTATGTTGCTATGGTGAAACAGATTAGCGAAACTGGAAAAACAAGATTAGAACTACCCTCTGCTACACAGACCTAAAAGAGAACTGCAGATTTCGACCTCAGGGCTACGCGGCTTGCAAGGGGTGGTGTTAGCAGGTCAAATTACAGCTCCATTTTTTTTTCTAATTTGCTGCTCTGACAGTAGGGAGACAGACAACAGAGTCCTGTGGCACTTTTAAAGACTAACAGATTTATTTATCACATGAGCTTTCGTGGGAGAAAATCCCACTTCGTCAGACTACAGAGAGTGGAGGTAAGCATTATATCATATTTCACTGTCAGTAGAGACCAGGGCTTTGACCTGAAGTGATTCCAAGCATCCTCCACCTTTAGTTCCAACAGTTGTTCAGAACCATCCACTTCCCCAACTAATTCCCTTCATGGTTTAATGTTAGCCCTTTTGAAGTCAAAGACACTACTCACAGATGTATTTTTGTTTATCCTTCCATTTAATTTGAACTGAATTAGTTCGTGGTCACTCAAACCAAGGTAATCCCCTACAGCCAGTTCTTCTATGATGTCCTCACTACTCACCAGTACCCAGTCTAAGATGGAATCCCCTCTTGTTGGTTCGTAACTGGTGAAGGAATTCATCAGCTATCACATCCAGGAAAATCTGTGCCTTGTTATTACGCGTACATGTCCTCCAGTCTATATGTGGGACGTTAACGTCTTCCATAATCACACAGTTCCCAGTAGTTTTCACTTCATTAAAAGCCTTGAAGAGGTCTGTCTCCATGTCCAAATCAGATCCCAGTGGTCTGTAGCACATCCCAAGCACTCTCTCCCAGGAGAAACTCCAGTATAGTTTTCTTCCCCAATGTGATTTTTACCCAGACAGACTCTGTCTTAACAATTCTGTCACTTTTCATTCCTTTATAGTCTACCTCATCATTAATATACAATGCCATTCTACCACCTTTGCCTTTATATCTGTCTTTCCTAAATAGCACATAGCCTTCAATTCTTGTACACCATTTGTGACTACTAATCCACCATGTTTCTGTTATCTCTTATTCTGACAGGTTCAGAAGTTTTTCTGGGCTTTGAATGTGTTTCCTGAATAACAACCAGTTTTAAGCATTATGGCCCTAAATTTAAAAACCCCAAGGTCCAAGGTTATATGCAGATGTGCACATAATCTCTATTCACAATCTTCTAATTTGTTAAATTTTTAATCTATAAGCCCTATAACAATACCACATAAATCGGTTATATGTAGCTGAGAAAATGTATTTCACATTTGTCTAGCTTTGGTTGTACAGACTACCCTACCACCACTAGGTGGAAATCTAAATTATCTTTTAAAAGATAACTCCATATTCTTTCTAATGCTGATGATAATGAATGTATTTACTATAATTTTCTTTTTTAGAGATCTAATCATGTGTTAGCGATTACTAAATTGTATTTACGAGAAAAGGAGGGATCATCCACAGATGAATAAAAAGGTTTCAGAACATAACTCTGCATTTAAAATCTTTAAATAATGTGTTAACAATAATATGTCTCTTGATACTTTCCCTGGTATAAAAACCCAAGCTGTTGTTTCTAAAAGCATTAAATATTTAGACATAAAATTATCCAGACATTACTGCAACGTAAGCTTTCAAATTCATTGGCACAGTAATATTGAAAGCAATGTAAAAATACTGGTGGTATTACCCTTGCCATTTTGAACTAGGAAAACGTGGTAAACAACTGCACATCTCACATCCTCCTTTAAGTTTCATTTTCTATTAACTCAAGATCACATCATTATTGGAATAGGAAAAAATGGTGCTGTATTTACATATAACAAATTAACAGAAGATGCTAATCAAACATTATACAACATCAGCGTGAACAAAGAAAAACAAAAAAGTATTGACCTCAGAAGTAGGTAGACTGATCCAAATGGAATGACACCACTGTAATGAGAGGTACCAAATGTTTCTTCCCATGACACATGTGTATCACACACGAAACAGATTTATCTACTGAGTATATTTACTGGTCATTCCAACTCTCTCTGCAAGGCCAGACTCCACTATATGGTAAGGGTTATTGACTCTGTGCCCTAACTATCCTTGGCTATGTCTACACTGATACTGGCAAGTTAGTTCAAATTAAGGAAGCTTAATTTGAACTAATTTAAGCCTTGGCCACACTAGGCTTTCATTAGTTCGAATTAAGGGCTTCCTTAATTCAAACTAATTAATTCAATTATACCTTCCGAACTAACGCTTAATTCAAACTAATTAGTTTGAATTAAGTCAATGTGGCTATGTTAGTTCGAACTAACTGCTTAGTTTGAACTAACCAGCACGTTGAGCTTAATGCAACTAACTAATTCGAACTAAGCAAGTGCCATGCATGGCACTTGCTTAGTTCGAACTAACATTCTAGTGGGGCCATGCTAGTTCGAATTAAGTTAATTCGAACTAACTAAAATTAGTTCGAATTAATTAGTTCAAATTAACTAATTCGAACTAACTTTGGCAAGTGTAGACATAGCCCTTGTGTTTTTCTAGATCTGGAGGCTGCATGGGAAGAACTGGAGTGAGGCCAGGAGATTTTAAGGCTACATTACAGTAGAATCCTGTTTTAAAGATCTGTCTGGGCGGCCAACCTTTGTTTTGATTGTTCTATCCAAAAGATAACTACATCTCAACACTGTTTCATGGAAACTGCCCAAAATCAGAGATGCAGAGAAACAAAATCTCCACCTCGCAAAGCAGAGTAAGGGAAGTCACTGTGCGTGTGCACACATGCACACATCTAGCCTGGCAGTCAGAACAGCATCTGTGGCCATGTCTGACTCCCATAAACTCTCTCATTCATCAGCCACAATTAAAGACACTCAAACGAGTCAGAAATGCTTTCCTGACTTTTGGAAATATCAAAGAAAACTACGGAAATAGTTTCCAATGTGATCCTTACAACTGAATGCCTACTGAACACTCTAAATGAGGGCAAAGGTTATCAGCAGCTATAGGAATTTGATCCATAATCAAAAGATCACTAAAAAGAAATTCTTCTGCGCCACATCAAAAAAATAACAGTCCTGAATCTTATTTCACCATTTTTATTAAAATCTGAAATGGCAAAAGCTTCAAAATCATATTGAATTATCAAAAATCTATATCATCTATGCAACATATTTCATTGCCACTTACAACAGAATACAGAAAGAGCAGCCACAGGCTTAAATATCCTATACAGATGCAGAGGGACAATCAGATATCCCCGATTTTCCATTCATAACCCATTTTGATTCCAGCATTCACAGACCATAGCAGAAGCTCAGTTCCCTAAATGCTCTTCGTCAACCACCACCTTAAAGTTAGTTTTTCGGAGTCACCTTTCAATATCTCAGTCCATTTGTGGTGAACAATAAATTTAAAAACAAATGAAAGTGGTGGAGGGAGAAACTCACCAGCCCAAGGAGTTCAGAACAAAATGATGTTGCAGTTATGTGAAGATAGGAGAGCTTATTATTAATAGGGAGGGAGCTGGATGGAGGCCCTTCTCATGTGATTTCATAACGTGCACAATCCAAGACCCACTAAAGTTAGTGGGAGTGGCATCAGGCTCATATACAACCAAACGCAGACCCATCAGACAATGTGTATGAACAGAAGCATTTAATTTATGTTTTGTAAGTTATTGTAAGATCCCCTAAAACCACATATTTCAGTCAAACAAAAACAAGTCAATAAACCCAACACCTGGAAACTAATCTAACTAAATAACACTGATTTCTCAGAGCTTTCATCTGCCTCAGTGACAACACAGGTTAGAGAAAAACAAAATAGAAAAATTAATAATCCTAGAGGTCCTCAGTCAAAATGGCCAGTCTCTCCAAGTCAAAAGGAATAGATGTAGTTCCTCCAGAATCTGTCGCCACAGCCTGATTTGTCTAGATGTGTTACTAGAGAGCAGTGCAAGCATCTCTCTTCTTCAGTAAGCCAAGTACACTACAGTAAAGCAAAACTCGGAAATTCCTTTGCCTGTTAGGAAGAAGGATTCATGTCAGTCTTTAATGATTCTCAGTAGTTTCAAAACAGGCAAACCTTAACTGGAGGACTGATCTTTATAACATGACAGCCTGAAGAACTGGAGGACAATTAAAAGGTCTTAGAAGAGAATAAAAAATAATCAGCTGCATTTTCTGCTGTAACAACCCTAACCCATAATTTGTAACCAGCCAGTTAGGTAATTAATATTAGCTTATTATTATTTGTTTTTAAGCAATAGATGCTCATCAATTACAGCACAATTTAGAGGTTGAGCTAAATTACTTACCAACCCTGTCAACATGAATAATATTCCCAGGCAATAATCATTATCAATCTAATTATGCTAGCTGCCTCTTGTTAATGAGAACCAATTATTTTAATTAGAATATTAAATATTTAGAAAATAGAAAGCAATGTATATGAATAATTGATATGTTTAATTTGAATCTACCTGAAGAGCTATAGCTCTTAACTAACAAAGCTTATTTCTTTGTAAGTATCTCCTTCTAGCATTAATACTTTCATATCGATTTCAAGATACAATTAATTTGAATTCAGTGCTATTTTAAATAAATAGGCATAACGTGACATTATACTACTAATTATTTTTATAAATTTAATATTTACATGAAGACTGCTTCTATTAATCTAAGTTTTAAAGGCCTTGTTTCATGCAATAGCGTTCAAAAAGAAGTTCATTTTTCTATTTTGTAAATTCAAACAAGTAAGATTAGATTTCCTATAAAAATATTTTATTATCCTCCTATAGGCTGCGTGTACACTTGTAAATTAAGTCGACTTAGTCGACTTAATTTACCCTGCGTCTACACTACAGTTTTCTTAAGTCAACTTAAGCAGCTTGCTTAAGTCGACTTAAGGAAAATAAAGTCGATTTAATGAAAATTAAGTCGACTTTATTAAACCTAGATTTAATTAGACTTAAGGCTTAATTCGACTTTTTTAAGTCAAATTAAACCAGTGTAAACGTGGGGTAGCCCTAAGTCGACTTAGGGCTACCCCAGGACTACACCAATGCCCTCCCTGCCGGAGGGGACACAAGGGGAGCCTGGCATGCCCCCCAAAGGGCAGGGCAGAGCCCTGTGTGACGCTGTCTGGATTTAGGGAAGCATTTATGATATTATTTTCTATTAATATCTCATAAATGCTATAATCCATAGGAACTATGTCATGTTTGGTATCAATAGAAAGGTAGTAATTTGCTGGGAATGATTATATAGTTTATGTATAGGAATTGTATTTGTAAAAGAGTCCAGCGGAGGGCAACAAAAATGATTAGGGGGCTGGGAAACATGACTTATGAGGAGAGACTGAAGGAACTAGGCTTATTTAGTCTACAGAAGAGAAGACTGAGGGGAGATTTGATAGCAACCTTCAACTACTTGAAGGGTTGCTCCAAAGAGGAGGGAGCTAGGCTGTTCTCAATGGTAACAGAGGACAGAACAAGGAGCAATGGTTTCAAATTACAGCTGGGGAGGTCAAGGTTGGATATTAGGAAAAACTTTCTCACTAGGAGGGTGGTGAAGCATTGGGCTACCTAGGGAGGTGGTAGAATCTCCATCTTTGGAGATTTTTAAGGCCCGGTTAGACAAAACCCTGGCTGGGGTGATTTAGTGGGAGTGGTCCTGCTTTTTTAGCATGGGGTTGGACTAGATGACCTTGTGAGGTCTCTTCCAACCCTATTATTCTATGATTCTATACTTTAACTTGTGTGATTCTGTGAAAACGCCCCAGACAGGAGGCTGTCTACAACCATTGTCTCCTTAATGGCTCATCAGATTTCTCCCTGGGCCCATTGTATTTGGGAGCTTCCTTAACATTAAGGGCACAATGGTTGTAGAGGCTCTCAAGTACAATGGGCCCAGGGAGAAACCTGATGAGCCATTAAGGAGACAATGGTTGTAGACAGCCTCCTGTCTGGGGAGTTTTCACAGAATCACACAAGTTAAAGTACAGATATAACACCAAATTCCTAACTTCTAATACAAATACAATTCCTATACATAAACTATATAATCATTCCCAGCAAATTACTACCTTTCTATTGATACCAAACATGACATAGTTCCTATGGAAATAATATCATAAATGCTTCCCTAAATCCAGACAGTGTCACACCCTGCCCACATTCCCTGCCAGGGTCCCTGTCCCCTTTTGCCCCATTGTACACAAGGGGTGCCCCCCCCGCCACCGTGGACCTACCCAAGGTCCTCCTAGCCCCAAGAAGTCAACCTAGGCGTCCAGTGTGGACGCTCTAGGTCGACTTTGTAAGTTCCCCTTTAAGTCGACTTTAATTTTAAGTGTAGACTCACTAAGTCAACTTAAAATTACAAGTGTAGACATAGCCATAGCTTTTAAAGAGTTTAGGGATTTATTTTGTAACAAGCTCCCTAAACTACTGTACTAAGCAAATTAAAGTGGCCTATTTGTCTTTTTACTAAAAATTATAGTACAGCTAAGACCCTATCTGAATTGCAGGATGTTCTTCAAATAATTACAGCTGAGTTGCGGACATGGAAAATTGCAGAAAAGTAATAATGGACCTGCATTAGTAATTTGGAACAGTCACAGCATACGTACTTATTTAAGAAAAAATTGCTGGAACTATATAAACATTCAGTTATTATGTTATTGTGAAGAAATGGGAAATTTTCTTAATAGTTTCTATGAATACTGTGTGCCTCAGTTTCCCCTGTGCACTGCATATTTAACTATGTGGTAGGAAAAGGGGATTAATCTTTGTAGAGATCCAGCTGACTAGTTGTGATTGTCACCTTGATGCCTTCACCCGGACATTTTGTAACCTAGCAAGTGACAGCCATCTGACAAAGAGGGTTGCAGTCCACAAAAGCCTGAAGAAATGTGTTAATCAATAAGGTGCCACAGGACTTTCGCTGTTTTTGCTATATATAGACTAACACAACTACCCCTCTGGAATTCCCGTTTAAAGAAGTCACAATGCATTGCTCCCTTTGGGTGTGCAAGCCTTCCTCAAGTCTCGAATTCAAGTGGACTTGCTGAGGAAAGCTCACGAGGTGACACAGAGGTGCTGAAGGCTCTGAGAGTTCTTATGAACAGTTTAGCAAAGCATGAATCTACATTGGCATCTTTTCAAGAAGGTTTACACATCCCTCTTGAAGCAGGACACTATGAACTTTAAACCCACTTCCCTCTCCCACCCCCTGCCTCACAAAACCATCAGTGCTCATTAGAGATCATGCTAATTTCAGGTCTTGAAATTCAGAAGTTTTTTTGCTGTAATCTTTAAAAACCACAACTTTTTTTTTTAAACCCAAGTGAAAAACATGTATTTTTACCACTTTTTCACAACTCAAATGGGACTAAAGGGGATTGTTCAAAAACAAATGTTAAGTCACTTTTGGAGAGAAAAAAAAACCAAACATGGAAAATTTAACCCCCAAAATGGTAAGCTATAAGCAGCTATTAGAGGAAGCTGTTTTACAACTTTAATTGTAGAATTCACTACCAAATAAAGCCCATAGTAGCATGGGCTATGTGAGAGGTATGAACAATATTTCCAGTTTCCAGGCTCTATCAGTTGGTGAACAGAGATGAAAATTAGTTGGAAAATGATTTAGCTTTTATTCTGCTTCTCTGAAAAGGATACCTTGCAGGGTTCTCACTCCCAGGTTGTGATTCCTTAGTGAAAAACTGATGGAACCTGTTTTTTGACCTTTAAGGTTAGTGGTAGTGGGATAAAGAATGCAAGTCAGGCCCCCCACTAGCCATTCCATGCCTCCACTGCTGTGTGTGAAAGTGCTACCTTCTGACTATTCAATTCTAGACTGAGCAGGATATGAAGTTAAGAGAAAGAAAAAACAATTCAAAAATGATCAGAGTACCTAAAAAAAAGAAAGGAATGTGCCACACACAAAAGTGAAAAACAAGCTGTAAGAGAAAGCAGTCTTTAAAAAAGTTAACATTCAAAAGTTAACCTCCAAACTCTTAAAGAAACTGGGCTGGTGAGTGAGAATCCTGAAAGAGTCTTTTCAGAGAAGTAGCATTATAAATTAAGCATTGTTTCTCTGTCTAATGAGGGTATCTGTGCAAGGCTCTCACTTCAGAAAAGGACTGAAAAATGTCCAAAAATATAGAAAGATAAATTAAAACTACCAGTGGCAATAACAAGATTAATGATAAAGCATTAAGTGAGATTTTCTTTTTTCCTTTTATTATATACAGCATTAAACAATATAAAGAGCAGTAAGTAACCTCTTACAAATAAAAGAATTGGACATAAGTACTTTTTTCATGAGATTTGAATGTTACCAGAAAGAAAAAGTGGGACAAATGAAAATTTGGGACATCTTGAAATAAAACAAAAACTTCTCAGGTGGCAGAGTTTGGCCTTTTCCCCTTGGAAATGAGCTCTAGAACACAGAATCCAAAAAAGAATTTCCTCCTGGAGGATGAGCCTAGGCAATAATGCTTGGCGACTGTATGGAAAGAAAACCATGTAGCTGTTTCACATATGTCTGATGGAGACATTCATGTTAGTAGGCTATGGTCAACCTGAATTGAGCGAACATTGATCTAACTTTCAAGTTTCAGGTCAGCCAAGTCCTAGCAATGTGAAAAATGCAATAAGAACATAAGAACATAAGAAAGGCCGTACTGGGTCAGACCAGAGGTCCATCTAGCCCAGTATCTGTCTACCGACAGTGGCCAGTGCCCAGGTGCCCCAGAGGGAGTGAACCTAACAGGGAATGATCAAGTGATCACTCTCCTGCCATCCGTCTCCATCCTCTGATAAACAGAGGTTAGGGACACCATTCTTAACCCCTTTCTGGCTAATAGCCATTTATGGACTTAGCCACCATGAACTTATCCAGTTCCCTTTTAAATATTGTTATAGTCCCAGCCTTCACAACCTCCTCAGGTAAGGAGTTCCACAAGTTGACTGTGCGTTGTGTGAAGAAGAACTTCCTTTTATTTGTTTTGAACCTGCTACCTATCAGTTTCATTTGGTGACCCCTGGTTCTTGTATTATGGGAGTATTTAAACAACTTTTCCTTGTCCACTTTTTCCACATCCGTCATAATTTTATATACTTCTATCATGTCCCCCCTCAGTCTCCTCTTTTCCAAGCTGAAGAGGCCCAGCCAATCAGATATTTGTTCAGGTACAATCATGCCCAGTGAATTGGTGACAAAAGAAACAAGAAGTTCCATCTATTCCAAGACCCTTTTACATCAAACTGATGAAGAATGGCCTCTTCAGGCATGAGAAAAATGTTGGCAGGACAGACTCACTACAGTGGGAATTCCAACACTACGTTGAAGAGGCATCTTAATAGCCACTTCGAGATGTAGCTCCTTTTTGTAGATGGCTTCTGAAATACCAAAGGATCAAACCACAGGGATACCATACATGAAGATCTCTACAAAGCTTTGCTGATGATGGTGTCTGTCACTTTGGTGAGCAAGTCACCCTACTGCGCTTGCTAGAAGATCTGTTTTCACCAAATGCACAGTGCTGTCACTGAAAGATTATGGGTAGCTCAGGTTTTAGTTTTCTGAGTTTACCCTTCAAAGCTCTCCAGTTTTGCACAGAGCTTACAGAGCCTGGGAATATGCCAGACATTTCAGGATGACATCTGCAGACATGGGTGGCACAGCTGCATGTTGTAGTCAGCTCAGAGCTAGCCAATACAATGAGGATGGCCATCACACAAAGATTTAGAGGGATCCTACTGAGGACTCTTCTTTCCTCTTTAGATTTCATACCTGCAAAGGGAAAAAGAAAAAGGGTACCAGCGTGCCAAGGGAAGCACTGGACCAACAGAGAGAAACAAGCAACTAGATAAGCATCAACCTACAAATTAAAGAAATATGGGAGAAGAATAGCTGAACTAAGGATTACACTGAACAGTCTTAAGATCACCTGAAAAAGTTTACAATCCCAATGCTTCATAACTTGAGGCACTGGTGTGCTGAGAACAAAGATGATGCCAGAACTGATACCCTGGCACTAGCTAACAGAGGGAGGCATAAATGCACAGAGAAGATGGGTGTCAAACTGACACAATGAAAGGGCACCAAAAACCAGTGGAACTGGCAGGCCGAGGCAGGAGCTCAGCCGTCAAGAAACGAGCAGTGCCAAAGCACTAAGAAACACTAGCAATGGAAGGCCACGTTAAAGTACCAAAATGTCCAAGGCAAAGACCTCAAATATTTAGAGCACATTCCCAGATATAACTGAGTACACGTAATACAAGAGAACAAGAGACAAAGCATCCTTGGGATCTGGAAGACAGCTGAAGAAGCAGCCAGTGAGGCAGTCCATGGTGAAGGTGAAACTGAAGACAACATTGGGGGAGGAGAGGCAGGACAGCTAGTAGGGGCCCTTCCGGACAGCCAAAAGCCTTAAGAGCTAGGGGAGTGCCACCAGTCTGATGCCTGCAAAAACAGAAGCTGTGATTCTGGGTATCCCTTAATCTTTTGCTGAGGGCGTTGGAGGGTGGCACACAATAATATGGTACACTTATATGGCGGTTTTAAATCTGCAGCTCTCAAGGGCTTTATAGAGGGGCATAAGCCTCACCAATCCCATACTACAGAAGGAAGGACTGAGGCAGAGAGAAATGAAGCCCTGTTTTCTAAAGTGAAGTCAGTGGGAGGGGGCCACTTTGGAAAACGCTGGGCCTACAGGCTTGCCCGGGCAAGGTCACAGACACAGCATGTAAGAGCAGTGCCCGGCTCCCACTCCCTGGCTGGGAGCTGATGGATGCAGCTGAGACTGGCCCTAAGGGAGCCCCCAGGAGAGGGGGAGCCAGAAGGCCCGCAACCTCTAGCACAGCAGAGAGGTGAGGCGGGTCCTAGAGCACTCGACTTGCCTCCCATTCCCGCAGGAAGCGCTGGGCATCGGCGGGCCCGACTGCCCGGTGCCTCCGGAACTCCTCCTTCACGTACGCATCGCCCAGCGCCTTCAGCTCCAGCGGCAGCGTCCGGTGCAGCAGCAGGATCCGCCGGTACAGAGCCCGCACACGGGGCACGTGCAGGCCCGACATAGCCAGAGCTACAGCGCCGTGCGCTGCCCGGAGATGCCTGCGGCCGGGGTCCACGCTCAGCTGCGGGGCGCCTGGCTCACTGTAAGGGCAGCCCCGATGGCTCCCCAGGCGGGCAGGGGGCGGAGCGCAGACAGGCCCGCTCCCCTCTCTCCCACGCCGGAGGTTTCAGGCTGTGGCACCGGGGGCGGGCGGCGGCGCAGTGGGCTCCCTGGAGCCGGGACGCCCCGCCCCAAGGCTGCTCCAGCGAGAGCAGGACTGGAGGCGCCTGCGGGTCGGGTGATTCCTCTCCAGCCGGCTCGGGTCGGCCCCACCACGAGGAGCCACCACCCTGAGCGAGCAGCCAGGCGGGGCGGGCCAGGGGAGCTCCGGAGTCCTGGGCTGCAGCGATCCGGTGCCCACGCAGAGACAAGTTCCAAAGGGGTAGCCCTGTTAGTCTATTGCAGAGAAACAGAGTTCTGTGGCACTTTTAAAGACTAACAAATTTATTTACAGATTTTATTTATCGCATGAGCTTTCGTGGGAGAAAATCCCACTTCATCAGGCTCCCCTGGGCAGCCACTCTGCCACTTCCTCTCCATGGGGGTGAGGGCTCTGAGGGAGTATGAATGAACCCACCAGCCCTTTTCCAAACTCCCTGGGCCTGGTGCCACCCTCGCCTATAGATCTCTGCCTGACACAGACAAGCTCGCCCTACACTGTTATAACTGGAGTGGGACTAACCAGGGCCAGTTCTACCATATAGGCGAAGTAGGCAGTTGCTTAGGGTGCCAGACTTTAAAGGATGCCAGATTAGACAGAATTGAATTCTTGTTTCTTGCTGCTTTTCTTTCTGACCAGCAAAACAAACAGGGATTCCTGTTCTGAGCAGGTTGCAAAGTTTCTTCACTCATCTTTTCTTTACTGATTGCTCATTTTAATGAGCCATTTAACAACAGTGCCTCCCTGGTCTGCAAATGGGGCCTGGGGCGGCTGCTGCTCAGCACAGGGGCTTTTAGATGCTAATAAATGCAGCAAAACAAACAAGGAGTCCTGTAGCACTTTTAAAGACTAAAAAAAATATTTATTAAGGCCAGGGCACACTGCTTGCAACAACAGCAAAAAGAAATCTTTCCTGGTCCCAGACCCAAAAGCTACCAATGCACCAGACCAGGTGAGAGAGGCCTTGTACACACTACAAAGTTATCACGCAGTAAGGATCCTTACCACGCTATAACAGTGAGAGCGTACACAGAGGAATGCTTCTCGTTGCGTGGCAACAGCCCTGTTGCTGTGCAACATGTAAACCACCCAAACAAGAGTGGTAAGGCTTACCACGAAACAGTTGTTCCGTGGTACAGCCTGTGTGTATGCTTCTTGCGTTATTGACAGCCTCTGGAAATGTCCCAGAGTGCCAATCGAGGGCACTCTGAGATACTGGAGCTGTCAAATATGTCAATTTCACTGCTCTATCAGAGCACTGAAACTGACTTTTTTGGAGCTGCCCTGAGGTTTCAGGCCAGCCCCCTAGCTCAGCCCCGGGACTTTGGGTGGCGGCGGGGGCTGCGCGCCACCCAAAGACCCGGGGGCTGGCCCGAACCCACCTAGCTCAGCCCCGGGGCTGAGCTAGGGGGCTGGCCGGAACCGGCAAGATCAGCCGGTTCAGGCCAGCCCCCTAGTCCAGCTGTGGAGCTTCGGATGGCGGCAGGGGCTGTGGCACTTAGCTCCCGCCACCACCCGAAGCCCCGGGGCTGAGCAAGGAGGCTTCGGGTGCTGGCAGGGGCTGAGCTAGAGGGCTGGCCTGCCACCTGAAGCCCTGCAGCTGGAGCCCGGTGTGGGAGCTCAGGTGGCCAGCGGCTGGAGCCCTGCTGTGGCAATGGCGGGGCTCTCAAGCCCCCCGTCGGGCCCGGCTGTGGGGCTCGGTGGGGGTCTCAAGCCCCCTGCCGGGGCCTGGCTGTGGGGCTCGGCTGCTGCAGGGGTCTCAAGCCCCCTGGTGGGGCTCACCTGTCTGGCGGCTGGCATCCCATCAGGGGAGCTGGAGCCCCTGCAGCCCGGCTCAGCTGCAGCCAGGCTTTGCTGAGCCGGGGCTCAGCTGCTGCTCAGCTGGCCGGCAGCAGCTGAGCCCCAGTCCAGCGGAGCCACAGCCGCAGGACTGGGGCTCAAGCCAGCACCACTGCCAGCATTTTGGCTGGCAGGGCAGTGCATGGTGGGATAGGTACCCACCATGCACTGCTCCTTCTAGTGAAAATCTCTTCGCTAGAAGGAGTGCTGTGTGGACGCAGTAAAGCGTTATAATTATAACGCTTGCTTGTCCCGCAATAACTTTTATTGCGGGACAAATCTATAGTGTGTACATGGCCTAAGTTCTTACCAGCTCCTAATGGGCCTGTTACAAAGCTGGGGGGTGGGGTGTGCAGTAATGGTGGTGACCCGGGCTGGCCAGGCAGAAGTCCTGGGGGTTGTGGGGGGAGCCCCTGGCCATGGAGGAGTCAGGAGCCCAGGTGGGGCCAAAAGTCCTAAATGAGTGGGGAGAACCCAGTGGGGGGGATGATGCCACTGCCCGACCTAACTTGACCACCCATCCAACCTGGCCCCAGCAGAAGCTAAGCACAGGGGAGCAAAAAGTCCCACCAGCACTGTCACCTGCAGGTTGGGGAAATGGGGAGTTTGCTGGATGACTGACTCCTGCCCTGACATTGGCAGCACTTGAAAGAGGGGGCATAAGTCATCTCCCCATCTACTGCTGGGGAAACCATATGGGGGGGGATGCTGACTCCCTTGGGACTCCCAGCAGAGCCAGGAGTGGAGGGTTATAACTCCTGACTCCAGCCACCCCTGACTTGGGGAGTCATGGAAGGGAGGAGCCCTCCTCCCCTGCTCTAGTCCATTAGACCCCACTCTCTGCCCAGCCCAGGAACAGAACCCAGGAGTCCTGACCCACAGCCTGGATTTGTGGGGACTGCTTCTCTGCTGCCTTTGGCCTTGTATTGGTATTTACACACCCTTGCCAAACATACAAGGAGTCCTGTGGCACTTTTAAAGACTAACAAATTTATTTATTGCATGAGCTTTCATGGGAGAAAATCCCACTTCACTTTCTGGAGGTAAATGATGGCCTTAGATACAATCCACTAGCATTAGATCCATGTCAACAAGCCCAAGTCCAGTGGGCATCTCTGGGGTTGATGGGTGATTCACACCATGAACTCACCTTAGACTTGAAAGCAGCTTTGACCTGGAAATGTGATGCAAATCCCACTAGACATGACTGGGATCTGGGATGTGTGTGATTGATTTCACTCTGTTCTGGTCCCTCATCACTTTGTCCTCCCACACCCCATTCCACCCTCCTCACAGCCATGTCATAGACTTCCCACTCGGGATCCCTCCGTTTTTTCACTACCACCACATACCACCAAAGTCACAAAATATCAGAAGCTTTTTCAGGTGAGACAGACCCCAGCTTTGTTCTTGGGGTTAAGAGAAAAGAAAGAGGAGAGGGGGACCAAGGAATACACCAAGGACAGAGTATGGGGCAGGGTTTAATCAGGACTCCTGGGTTCTATTTGCTGCACTGGGTGGGAAGTGAGGTCTAGTGGTTAGAGGAGGGGGCTGGGAGTAGGGACTCCTGGGCTTTATTCCCTGCTCAACTATGGATGCAGGGAATAATCTTATGAGGAGGGAATTCAAGTACCTTCTGTAATATGTGCCTCAGTTTGCCTGTCCATTAAATTGCGCTGATAGTTACATGGCACAGCATGGGGAAATAGACTTCCCAGCCCCCTGTTGGCTCTATACTAGGCTTAGCTGCAGAGAGCTGTGCCTGCTGCCTGGACCCACGGCTGGCTCCGTCACTGGGCTGAGAGAGAGTTGGACCAGGCTGCTGGCTCCGGATGTGTGCAGCCCTACTGGGCTCTGTATGAGGGCTGCCCAGCCCTGCTGCTGCTGGCTCCATCAGCTCAGCATTGGGGGAAAGTGCCTGGGCCCTCTGGGCCAGGCTCATTGGCTTCTTTCTTGAGTCAGAGGGAGTTGGGGGTGGGGGGACAGTCTGCCTGGCCCCATGGTGTTGTGCTTTGTGCCCAGCACAGAGGGAGTGTGTGTGTGTGTGACAGAGCTGCACTGTGTGCTCCACGTGAGCTTGGAGTCGGGGGGGAGGGGGAGGGGAGGAGGAATGGGCTGGAGGAAGCTGATTTTGGGGCCTGTGCCCCAAATCTTTTTCATGTGTGTAGCAACACTCCTTTTGTCAAGCAAAGCTGTGTATGTAAATTGTTAAAATATGTTCACAGCATAACTTCATAAGCCTGTGGACCCTGAGGGGTGGGTGAGCCAATTGGCCTGTGGGGGCCTCTGCTCTACCAGTGCAAGGGGCCAGAGGCTGGGCTCTGTGGTCTCACCCTGCCCCTGGGCTGGATGGTCCATGCCACCCGCTAGGCGGGCCAGAACATGGTCGCTCCACTCCAGGGGCAGGGCTGGAAATGCTGCCAAAGAACGGCACTCCACTCCCCCACTGGTGAAGGCAGCATAGGGCCTGCAGGGGGCAGCGTGGGACACACTGAGCCGGGTGGTCATCTCACTCACCCTCCCCCCCTGCATGGGGGAGGGGAGGCGCCAAAAAACCTTGAGTCAGCCCTGGGACTAACACTTGCCCACTGACCCACCTACGCTATGTCTGCACTGCACACTCCTGGCGGCGAGATGCAGGGACCATGCAGCCACACGCTGCAGTGACAGCTAACTATTAACACTGCAGAGTGTAGTGCCATTACGCCTGCCGGTGAAAGGCGCTGGCGGCTCCCCCAGGAGTCTTTCCCGTTTGGAGCCTTTCACGGCAGCAGAGAGAGACTCCAGCAGGAAGGCAGCAGGATGCTGAGGGAAGGCACTGGTTGGCGAGTAGGGTACTTGCCCACTGGGTTCAGCATGGGTTCTCAAAGTGGGAATCAGGACCTCTCAAGGGGTCACAATGTAAGGGGGGGGTTGCGAACTATCAGCCCCCACAAATGAGAGGACCGCAGCAGGCAGTGCCGTTCATGATTGAGAGCCAGAGACCTTCACAGCTAGGTGGCCGGAGAGCAGCAGCTGGTGACTGAGTGCTCTGAAGGCAGTGTCACCCCAGCAGCAGCACAAAAATAAGGGTGGCATGTGATGGGGTTGTCACTTTTTGGGTGGTCATCTCAGCCTGAAATGTTTCCAAAGGGGGTCTTTAGGAAATAAGTTTGAGAACCCCTCCTCTAAGCAGCACTTCACCATCTACACTGCTATTTATAACCATGCTGGCAGGCATGTAGGGTATGTGCTCTGAACACTGCCACAAGGAGCGGGCAGAGTAGATGTATCTGTTTAGACAGTTAGGAGGCATCTACGCTGGCAACTTAGGTCGACTTAAGGACTCTTAAGTTGACCTAAACAAAGCCACGTCCACTCCTGGCTTTTATTAAGTCGACTTAAGCACTTCCTTAAGTTGACTTAATAACTACCACTCTTTAGGTCGATTTAACCCCTAAATCGATTCGTTAAGTCGACCTAAAACCGGTGTGGACACCCTAAGTCGACTTCATTCCCTAAGTCGACCTGGGGATAAGGAAGCCGCAGCTCCCTGGCAGAAGGGAACCGCGGCTCCTGCCAGGGACAACAAAGCCGCCCGTAGCTCCCTTGTCCTCGAGGGGAGCCGCTGCTCCCTTCCTGCCCGGCTCCTGGCAAGAAGGGAGAGGGCTCCCTGGCAAAAAGGGAGCCTTGGCTCCCTTCTTTCTGGGGAGTTGGGCAACAAGGGAGCCGCGGCTCCCCACTTGAGGGGGAGCCAGGACTCCCCTTGTCCTGGGACCCACGGTTCCCCTAGCCCAGGGAGCCGTGACTCCGAAGCCAGTCGACTTAAGAGTCTAGTGTAGACTCTCTAAGTCGACTTAACAAGTTCGACTTTAAGTCAACTTAAGTCGACCTTGTTAAGTCAACTTAAAAGAGTCGACTTAGCTTTGTAAGTGTAGACATAGCCTTATAGTTTTATCCTGTTACTGGTTCAGTTAGACTTTAAGGCCAGCTGATACTAGTCACAAGTGCCTTATGTATATGTATAAGGTTATAATTTAGTCACAGAGGTCACACATTCATTACTTTAATAAACCTCCATGATGACTCTGGCTTCAGCCCCCAACGCTGCAGTGCCTCCCGCAACTCCTTCCATTATTTTTAATAGAAGTCACAGACAGTTTGCAAGATTCTGTGAATTTTTGTTTATCACCCGCAGCCTGTCCATGACTTTTACTAAAAATAATCCTGGTCACAAAATCATAACCTTAAATGATATGTAAAAACATACTTTTTTTAGTGAAGACAACCTGGGATTTGAGCATGGTTTAGCCTTAACATGAGTTAAAATATATACTTTCTTTCCACTGAGTGAAGACGTTTCCTTGATGTGTGTGACTGTGACATGCTGTACCTCAAAGGAGCACCCTATAGCTCCCATATTCCTCATTCATATATGGTTGTGAGACTTCATACAAAGCATGCCATGGAAGATAGCACAGGAAAGGTCATGATCTGTTGAAACCCATTGTTCTGTCAAAATACGTATCTCATTAATGTGCATGAAAAACAACAGAGTCCTGTGGCACCTTTAAAGACTAACAGATAGATAGATAGATAGATAGATAGATAGATAGATAGATAGATAGA
>ML685951.1:343460-394631 GCA_007922175.1 Pelusios castaneus
ATAGATAGATAGATAGATAGATAGATAGATAGATAGATAGATAGATAATCTGTTCTGTTGTTTTTCTGCAATAGACTAACGCGGCTACCCCTTTGGAACTTGATTAATGTGCATGAAGTTATAAGATTTTGCTGTATGGTTGTTATAGGTATATGTTGTGAGTCTGGGAGTCTCCATGACAACAAAAAGATCACCAGTGGAATTTAAATAAGGGATTTACAGTTCCATAACAGAATTGCATACACACTGCACAATGGTGAATATGATTCAGTTTCACAAGGCCACACCCAGGGCTTGCTAAATTTTGAGACAGCAAAAAACACCGGGTTATGTCTGGGCTAGTGTTTTTCAGCACATGGACAGAAGGTATAAAATAGGGGACAGTGGACCTCCTGAGGCCACTTTTCTTCTTCCCAACCTATGCTAAAGGCAACTAGAACACTGGGAAGACAGTAACTTGAACTGAGGAGAGTAGTCCCAGTTTTAAAGGGAAAGCCTGTGTATTAAGGAGTGAAACCTACTTGCACCATCCAATGGGGTGAGAGAAGCTGCTTGATCCAACTACTTCTTATTTAATCTAATAATCCTTAGGATTTAGATTGTGTGCTTACTTTTTGTTTTCTTTGTTAACTTTAATGCCTACCACTTATAATCACTTAAAATCTATCCTTCTCTAGTTAATAAACTTGTATTAATATTGTCTCTTAACCACTGTGTTTATCTGAAATGCTTGGGAAATCTGCTCAGGTTAGAAAGGCTGGTGCAAGTCCACTTTCCTTTGATGAAGTGATGAATTAATTCATAAACTTGCACTGCTCAAGTCCTTCTCAGTATATTCGTGGGGTGCAAGGCTGCGGTCTTAGGAGATTTGCTGGTGTATCTCTGTGTACAGTTGAAGAGAGTATCCATCCAGAGGGATGCGCCTCTGCATGCCGGCAGCTAAGTGATGATAATACTCTACAGGGTACTGCTGGTTTTCACTAGCAAAGCATTGTGAGAAACAACCCACACTAGTGAGGTAAGGAGGCACAGCATTCCTACAATCCCAGGTTGTACTCTGGGGATCCCTTCCTAGTGATATCCTTGTTTCTCTGATAAATTTATCATACAGATCCTCAGTTCTTCAAAGCTTGAACATGCCTTTTTAAATACATTTTCTTTGAAGTGCCTTCTGAACCTGTGGGCACTATGAAATAAAAATAATAACCCCATTATTCCTGGCCCCAGATCACTCCCAAACAGTGCCCTGCTGTGTCTACAATGCTGTGGATATTTGTTCCTCCATCCTTATCCCGGTAATGAAAAAATAATATTTTATTTGCCTGTCAAAAAGTACTTTCCCCAAGCAAGTGAACTAGTAGATTTTTTTTTTAAGGCTGAGATGAAAAGGCTGTATATAAAATGTCTCTGTGGGGAAGTAGAGTTGTGTGTGGTCTATCAAGGAAGCAAGGAGTAGGTGTGTTTGTGTATGTTTGGGGGTGAGGGTTTTAAATAGCAAAACTCATTTGTTTCAGCTGTACCCCCGAAAATTAATTAGTAACAATGAAAACAGCCAAATAATTTCAAAACATGAAGTTCTATTTAACTAACATAATAAAATACAGTGTTATATGGTGTAATGTCACCACTATGCATTAAATCCCCCTGCTTAGGTCTTTGTAGATATACAGCCGCTTGGTCTCTGTTACCTTGCATAGTAACTAACATTGTCTTCTATGTGGGAAGTCTGTACAACGCAAATAGCATGCTTATCTAAATTATGAACTGTGAAAGAAGTTAAGTAGAATGGAAATTAGAAAATATTCATTAATGTATAAATACATAAAAGTGACAGCAAAAAAATACCAGTCTGTAAATTTGGAATAATATATGGGCACCTTGGGCTAACTTCCAGATTTAGGTGCTCCTGGTATTTACAAAATTCCTGCTTGGCTGCTGCTTAATCCTGTAGATGCCTAAACACATTAGACACCTACATTTTTCCAGCAAAATTTCCCTAAATGCCTACGTTTCTGCCTTCATGCATGTCTGCTGCAGCCTCATTCAAGGCCTAAACTCCAGCACACTTCATGAAGGTGAGGAAAGTAAGTATCTGCCTGCCTAACTCACATGCAGGGTCAAATCCACTTGGCATACTCAGAAGCCACCCACCTAACCCAAAACAGGTTATGGGGAAAGAAGAAGGGAGGTTCCTCATAATTTTTAATGGGGTGGATTAAGGTGACCAGATGTCCTGATATTCAGGCCTTTTTTTTATATAGGCACCTATTACCCCTTTCCTCCCACCCTGACACACCCTCTACCCAATTTTTCACACTTATCGTTCACCCTAGCACTGATTAAAATGGTCACTGAGAATGTGAGAGGCCACCAGTTTTTAAGTCTCCACTCCCCGCAGTGAGGAGAAGGGATCAAAACAGGGATCTGCCATCTGAGTGCCTTCCTCATTGCACTGAGGGATATTCTGGAACAGGGCTCCGTTAGTATCTACAGCTGAAGCTGTTCTCCTTTGGGTAAATAAGAAAAGAGTTTTTGGAGTAGGCAGATCTGAGATGGGTCCCTGGATCTCCCACTTCCAGAGTTCCCTACTCTACCCATCAAGCTATAACTTCATTCTCACTGCCTCTGTGGCCCAGTTAATGTTGATTTAGTTATCCAAAGTGGAACAACTTTAACAGGAGAAATTGAGAAAAACTTACATCAGAATATCGCACAACCCAATGGTGAAGGGACTCCTTTTAGTGGTGGCAGACCCCTGTTTCAATTCTTTCTCCTCATTAGATGGACAGGGGATGTGAAGTAATGGTCTCCCATATTCTGGGTGAGTACTCTAACCCCTGGACTAAAAGTTATGAGGAAGTCTCCATCCTCACTAAAAAAAAAAATGATTTAGGGGCCTACTCCAGAAGAGTACAAATAAGAATCCCAAGTAGAGATAGGTGCCTCCCTGCATCCTGGATTTAGGCCACTGGTTCACATTTTCCCTGCATGCCCTCATTTTCAGATGTGTTGCTTCCCACTACTCCAAACAGCATGGAAGTTGCCCTTTAAAAATGGTGTCCTCTCTGCAGTGCAACCTCACACACAGAAAGGAGGATGGCCTTTTGCTTTACAAAACGGTGTCCTCTGGACTGCATGACCTCACGCACATATGGTGCATGTGAGTTCATGCTGCATGGAGGGCTCAATTTTGTAAAGTAAAATAGCTTCCCATGTGCGTCGTGACTTGTGCAGACAGTGCTTGTGAGGTCATGCTGTGTGGAAGACACCATTTTACAAAATGGCGTCCTTTGCACCTTGTGGATTGCTGTGCTCCCATCCAAGTGATCCTACTTGCAGTCATGACCCACAGTTTGGGAACTGCTGATTTAGGCACTGAACTCCCTGAGCAGATCAGACTTTGGTGTATGCCCCTCTTGGCATTTCCAACTAGCTAGCTTAAGTAGCTCCCTGCTCAGTATGCTGGCTTTTGTGAATCCCATTTTTAGGTGCATATCTTCCTCCATTCATTGTATAGGAAACCTGAGAACCTAGCATAGACTTTGTGACTCTCAGTGAATTTCTAGGCATCCAATTCTGCTCACTGAACAATCATTTATCCACTCAATTTCCCTTAAATAAAAGCATTATTAGTGCTCATGAAGAATAAATTCAAAAGAGTGGAGAACTGGTCAGTAACATACCACACTATACAAAAGTTCTATTTGGAAGTGGTCATCGGTCTAGTAAAGGTAGAAATGTGCCAAAACTGATTTCACCCCAGGAAAGGTCTGCCAGTGTTGCTCAGTGTACCTGAATAAATGTTCTGTTGAAATCTGTAGCTAAGTCACAGGCATTGCCTGGCAGATAAGAAAGGGTTAAAATATTAATCTGACATATCCCTGGTTACGGCATTGTTAGTATATATTTGCATTACCTATAGTATCCAAAAGTAAAAATATTTTATCTTGTAATCTGAGATTTAGTGCAATGTGAGACCATTATACCATAACAGAAACCTACGTGAAACCCCAGTTCAAGAAGACACTTAAGTACGTGTTTAAATACCATTGATTTCACTTACTTCAACTGGATGTAAGAACATGCTTAATTTAACAATATGCTGAAGTGCTGTCCTCAGTAGGAATGTTTTCCTGCACCAGGGCCTGAGATTGCACCATTTTGCAATTATAATTATATCATTGACATAGAAATCATGGAGTGAGATTAAATAATACTAAGAAGTTAATTAATGAACATCACCTTAATGTATACGTACAATGAATCTTTTGGGGACTTTTGGTAGGTTGGATTTGTTTTGTTTTTCTCTCTCTAAATCAAAATATAAATAGGTAAATAAATATACAGTGGAACAGTATTATTCTCAGTATTCCTTTTTAGTTCTGATAAATTTAAATGATGTTTGTCATCTACAAAATTAGCATAATGTGCAAACCTCTTTCCCAGACCATTTATAAATGTAAAATTAAATCTCATCTATCTTGTACAGATTCTTGGTGACTCTAAATATTAATCTCCTGCCCTAGTGAAAATTGATCATTATTCCTACATTTTCTTCCTTCTCCTTTAACTGATCTGAAGTTCACAACATATTTTTGCTTCAAGACTATTTAGTGTATGTCTCTGCTACAGAGTTTGCTGAGGTGAGTTATGTTGGCTTCCAGTCACTGTATTTACTATATCACTATGCATATGCATACTTGGCTCTTTGTGTCAGTGCTGCACGTACTCACCAGGAGTGCTTGTGTTGATGCCGTGTGGTGCACCATGGATAGTTATCCCAGTGAGCAGCCTACCACCATTCACACACTATCCTTTGGGTTGTATTGACAACACATGGTGGAGCAGAAATGAGTCATACAGAAGGGATTGGGAGCAAGGGCTCAACTTCCCAGAATGCAAGTTTTCCATCCCATAATATCTCTATTTCATAATTTTCACATCCATTTTCAATTTCCCATGAATCTGTACTGGATTTGTTGCTGACAGCCATCTCTGTCAGAAGCATGGAGCCCCTACAGCTTTGCCCTTTGTGAGCATTGCAGGCATGGGACACACAATCCTCCAGTATTTGCAGAGCCACTAGGAGAACTGCGGGAACATGACAATTTCTTGGAGGACAGATTGCTTCAAGACAAAGCACAAACCAGTTCACAGTTGTTGCTGGCATTCGCAGAGCAGCTGCAGATGGAGGAGTGCCACTTCTGGGCTCAAGAAATGAGCAATGACTGGTGGAATTGTATCGTAATGTCAGTTAGGGGTGATGAGCAGTGACTGCAAAGCTTTTGGATGCACAAGACCATATTCCTGAATCTCTTTGTTGCACTCACTCTAGACATCCAACCCAGGGACACCAAACTGGGAGCTGCTCTGTCAATGGGAAAGTGAGTGGCAATCATACTGTGGAAATTTGAAATGCTGGATTGCCACCAGTCAGTGGGAAAAATCCACTCTGGGGGCCATTGTCTTTAATCATCTCCTGCTACACAGGACTTGGACTTTTAGCAGTGTGTAGGACATAGTGGATGGCTTTGCAGCAATGGGGTTTCTGAACTGCGATGATGGGGTAGATGGCACACACATCACTATTCTAGACTTAGAGTACCTTACTACAACATACACCACCAGAAAGAGCTGCTTTCATGGTTATAGAAGTGCTAGTGAACCACTGGGGATGCTTCACCGACATCAGCGATGGCTGGTCAGGGAAGGTGTATGATGCTTGCATCTTTAAGAACACAGAACTGTTCAGAAAGCTAGAAGCAGGGACCTTCCCCAACTAGCAGATTACCACTGGTAATGCTGAAGTGCCTGTGATGTTCTTGTGGGATCCGGTCTACTCTTTGCTCATGAAGCCATACACAAGCCAGCTCGATAGCACCAAGGAAAGATTCAATTCCAGGCTCTGCAGATGCAGACTGGCAGTTGAATGTGCTTTTGGTAGACTGAAAAAGTGCTGATGTTGTTTACTCGCCAGATTGGAATCTCAGTGTGGAAAATACCCCAATAATTATATCTCCCAGCTGAGTCCTGCATAATATTAATAAGGCAAAGGTGAAAACTTGCTATCAGGTGGAGCCGCTGCCTGCTGAGTTTGCACAGCCAGACACAAGGGCTCTTATAGCTCTGTGTTGAGGTCCTCTGTGGCTTATGGAGGCTTTGAAAGAGATCACTTTAACTGAGCCACAGTAAGGCATTGTAATGTACTGTGGCCTACTTGGCCTGGCTGTTTTGGGGCCTATAGGAAATGTGTGGTGCTTGGCACACATATGTAAATCATAGGTGGCTGGTGTCCTAGGCCCAGGAAGGCACTGCTCCCCAGAGAACCTGCTGCCGGGAAGCACAGGGCCGCCTTTCCTCATCTCCCTGCTGGGCTGGGGCTGTGGTGGCCCTGCCATTCTCTGCTCTCTCCACCTCCCCTCACTACTGGGCTGGCCTTGCCTTTCTTTGCTTCCTGCATCCCCCCTCCTTGCTGGACTGGGTGGTTGCCCCACCTTTCTCTGCCCTCAACACTGAGAAAAGCACTCTGCTGCCACTACCAGGAAGCACGGGGCAGTAGCCCCACCTTTCTGTGCTCTCCTCATCTCCCCCACTTGCCCACTTGGCCTCCCCCTCGCTGATGGGAAAGGTCCATGGGGAAAGTTCTGCAGCGACTGCAGTGATGAGTAGAGAGCAGGGCTGGAGAGGTGGGGATGGTGGAGATGGAGGATGGAGCAGTGTGTGGGGTGGGGCATGGAGAAGGGCCTGAGATGGCCAGAGAGCTGCCTTCCCCAGGGAAAGTTCCACCGACCACCCATGGTGTAAATATAACACTGTCAATGCACCTATTAATTTTGAGGTACTGGCTGAGTTTGTCACTGATCTATGGATTATGAGTGTACAAGATCACTCCTTTCATTGCCAGCAATCATTGTAAACCATGCATTGTAAACTAATAAAGATGAATAACTTTCAGTATAAAAGTTTTATTCGGTAACTAAAATGGCACCTAACAAAGAATCTGAAGAACATGATAGCTAACACATTTTAACTCCCCAAAATTTTGGAACCTTGAAGCAAACAGGAGGAAGGAACATGTATGCCCTTTGTAGCTACACATACATCTGTCATGGTTCTCATAGGTCAGTATATATGAAGCTGTGGTTGTCCATGTTTTTTTCCTGGGATGCAGTGTAGACCAAGCCTTAGTTTCCTTAATAGTCTTTTTTTTTTTTTTAAGATTCAAATAAATTACAAGACTTGGTTCTCCTTTATCTACTGTTGCAGCCTTAGAATGGTTTTACTAGGTTAGGATCCAAACCAAAAGGCACATTCTATATCTTCATCTCTCTGTTAGGACAATGCTGGGTTGCCTGCTAAATATTCAAAGCAATGTAACTCACAGAGTAAAAAGATGGGGAAAAATATCTTCCACATAGGAAATAGGCATAACATTAATTTGAAGGGAACGTCATAAACAATAGAGAATAGAGAAAAGTCTCCTGGCAATAGTTCGACCACATGATCCCGCTCTTTCTGTTGAAGTCTACTGGAATTTTGCCGTTGCTTTCACTGAGAATAGAAATGGTCCTAACACAGAGCTCTATTCTCCCAGGGGTGATTTCTGAAAAAATTAGCAATTCACTACGAAATCTGCCTCCACACACAATGTACAAACTAAAATACATGCTACCTGAGATGCTGCTGTATCAACTTATAATACAAAAATGGTTCTACATGGGAAGAGACAGAATGACAAGAACCCTATGTTACCTATTTACTACAGAGACTATTACATACTCTTTGTCTGACTGACCCAGAGACCAAAATTGTGAATATCAGTTGAAAATATCAGAATGACATCCTTAGTCCCAAATGGCATAAAAATAGTAGAGGCAGTAGGAATAAAGTAACTAGAATAATAGAATATAGGGCACATAAAGATGGTATTAATTGAGGAAACTATCTAAACAAGGAGCAAACCATTATAAATTATATATTTTATACTCATGTGGATGGGTTGATGTATACATGCAGACATTTATGTAACTGACAAGAATATTTAGAGTTATAATAGTAAATATTAGGGGGCGGGGAAATTTTTGGAACAGATACAATGTTTTGGGCTTCTGAACTTAAGCCAACTTCATCATCCATTTGTTGGTGGCTTTTGGGGAATTATGAGGAAAATTTCCCTGAGTTAAGGTTCTCCTATAACTGCCTTCTGCAAGATTTTTTGTATCATTCCTATGAAGCATATATTGATCTCCTGATGAATATACTGATATAGATCAGGACCAGGAAGCTCAATAGCAGGGTAAGTCCTTCACAGCCCGTTCAGCCTTGGGTTTGAGCATGTCCAATGCAGAACAAATTGTCAAAGAATTTAACTGCCAAACTCTATTGAACATGTTGAAACTGAAGTTTTTCAAACACTTATAGTGCAGCCAAATTTGAGCATATTTTCACTGAAACATCTCTAGAACCAGGGCAACCCACCCGTCCTCTACCAAATTTCAAGTCCATGCTCCATAAAATGTTGTATTTTAATTTAGTCACCTTCTCAGAAGTAGCTGATCTATTTTAGATGAAACTTTTCAAAAGAATTCTTCCCAGAGTGGAAAGTTTCAGTCTGAATGGTTGAAGTTTGGCAAATTATAAGCAGCTGAAAACAGTCTTACAATGTGACAGATAAGGCAACCTTAACTACCAGCTTAATTACCAGCTCTGCCTACATTGTCTAAAATTTATATTTTTAAATCATATGCTTCTAAATCACATTTTTTTCAGTATTCAGTGTATATATGTAACTACATGGAGATCAAGGCAGCATTAACTATGAATCTACTTTTGAAAGTGTAAATATAGCCTAAAAAATTCAGTATTTAGAATAACTTTATTTTCTTTCCCTTAATGGTCCTTTTTCTAATGTATATATGTAATGGAAAAATTTACAATATGCTGGAAAATAATCCTTAATATAATTCATGTTCTGCTAATGTATATATCTTTATGTACAATAGGAAGAGATATATTTTAAATTTATTAAAATGCATTTTAAATGCATTCAATATTCATTTGAAGAGGTATTTTTAGTACTGTAGTTAGCAAGTCATTTAGAAAATAAGCAATAAAAATAAGCTGGGATGCTTCTATAAGTGATTTAAAGTACCATATAAAAGGTTGTGACAGTGTCTCGAGAATTATTTTATGAATGATTCTGAGGGGGAGGGAAAGCAATGCAAGGGGAAGATCATTACATTTGTTGTCAGTTGTTGACTGCGTGTGTGTGCTCCCCATGTGCATGCTCTCCCAGCTCTGCAAAGTAAACCGAGTCACCACTCCACAATCGAGTGATTCAACATGACCACAGATCCACTGAGCAATGAAGGCACCTGGCCAGGTTTTTTGCCAAATGAGCATAGCAGAAAGTATTCTACACATTCTACAAGTACATTGAATATTGTGTGCCCCTGCCAGTGGACCATCTTAGTGAACAGCAGGACTTTTCATTCCCCTCTTGGCCTCTGAGACCCTCTTTTATACATTGATACAAACAAGCTGTACCTGATGTGTGTAGTTGCCACCCATAGACATGGCAAACTACTACCCTTTGATGTGGTATGAAGATACCCATTACCTTGTACTGTATGGTTTGGTCAAAATATCTCTATTCATCACATTATCAAGACATTTCTATCCATTCTAATAGCATTTCAGGAGGTCAGTGATCCCTTATTATCTCTGGGGAATTAGGGTGTCTTGGTACCTTTCTGGAATGTGCTTGTGCCTAGCACTTCTTTGGAATGTGTGTTTGTTATACAAGCTCTGTTCATGCTAGTTACTGTAAACCTATCCGCTTTCATTCACAGCATGGCTTCTGCTAAATTTGCTTTATAACAGACGGCCATTATTTTAGCTCAGGCCTCATACCTTGCCTGTTATACTAGGCCTCGTGTTTCAGGTTCTTACTTTCTACTACAACATCAAACTAAGATTCTAAAAAGTTGTCAAATGCATAGAACAAACGTATATGACTATAAAACAATATAATCTGTTATGGCCCAAGCCTGTAAAGAACTGAGCACTTCTTGGAGCTCCACTGACTAATGGGAATTAAGAACGTTCCTGATCTCACAGGATAGGATCCCCAAGGTAAAAGGGAAAAAACTGGCAGATTTGCAGTACTTTTAAGTTTTCAGATCAACTTTACATAACTGAATGGGAATTTGAGCACAACATATTTTATATGAATTTAGAGGAAAACTTGTCCTGTCTCCTGTTTTAATGAAATATGTTTATATGAAAGCACATAAATTCAAGCTATGTGGTTTCCCTGGCAGCCTTGAAGCTCTAAGTAAATGCACAACCACATTATTTTGTTTGCCTTTTCCCCCTAGTTAAGTTTTTTAAGTTTCCTCAGCACTCTGTGTGGCTGCTTCAATTTTGGCAACAGTACTCATGGCAAAGGAGTTGAGAAGAATAAGCCTTTTTTTTTTTCTAGTTATCTAATCACAGATAGGTTATAATTCTTCTGTCTTTGCAATATGGCAAGACATAGGGATGGGGGGAAAAACACAGATAATAAAGGAAGCATGAGTCTTGTTAAAATATTGTGACAGTTTAGACCTGGGTAAACAGTCTACTACACCTACCCCTTGTAGGAACAATGTCATTGCTGAATGTATGGGTAGTACGAGATGTAATTGTGAAAGGCTAAATATGCGGCAGAATTTAAAACACAGGTTGGGCCTGAGCTGCAAAAGTTGTAGTTGAAATCTGCACTTTCCCTTACTTTGAGTGTGTTCAGATTCATTGTTTCTATTCAGCACAAAGCCACTAAGTTTTGTGATTTTTGGTGGGCACTACAAAAATGAGAGAAGGAGATAATGGCCATGCTCATCCGGCTGTAATTTATAAAAAGTTTGTATGAATAATGAATGAATAATGAATAAATTTTGTTTGAAATCCTATTTAAAATATCTGAGTTTAAAATATAAATAAATTGAAATTATAATTAACGATTAACAGTATGATAATGTAACAATTAATTTAATGACAGTGGCAATTTATAAAAAGTAACAATTTATGTAGGTGGGTGGTAAATTTACTGCAAATGTGAAAATATTGAAAAACTGGGCTCTGAGCCAAGAAAGGTTGAAGACCACTGCCCTAGATGCTTGTTGAATGCATCAGACTTGTCCTTCAGGGAAGTTTAATCTATTGGCCATCTATTAAAATACTTTGCTCTTCTTAGACTTTTGGATATGAGTCTCCTCTCTCAAACCAGCTTCAGAGGTTGCAATCATATGATTCAATATGAAACAATGTATAGTACTGTAACGGCTGTATTCTGTTTATTGCATCCCTTCTCCGGAAAATTGGCACAGGACTGCAGACTGAGGACTTCCAAGTGGCTGTTTATTCATCATCATGATTTTGTTTTGTTCATATGATCTACAAATTTGATTTCGGTCCCTTGGCAAGGGATTTTATTCTACATATGTTTCCTTTGTGGTTTCTTTGTATAACACCAGGTTTGAAAGATCCAGATTAAAATCTGGAGTCATGGGACACCACATGGAAAATTATGTTCGACATATAAATACCGAAAGTTTCTTGGCCTAGTTAAAGATTACAATGTCTTCGCTGCATACCAAAAAACATCTAAAGGTGGAACTAATAATAATCTAAAAGAAGTGCTATCTCTCATTAATGAGACGATTACACCTATGAAATATGGATTTAAATATTAAATTATATTTTTATTTAGCTCTGTCAATCATAAGCTCGAACTCTAGATATGGCAAAAGAAGAAATATGGATTTTAATATAAATTATTATATTGTTATTTAGTTGTGTGGGCTTGAACCCTTGATATGGCAAATAGAAGTTGTTTTCTGTGCCACATAAAACTAATTTTCACATTTAGAAAAGGGGGGGAAGGATGGCACCATTATAATAAAACAGTACACTAATTTGAACCTTAAGAGCTGCAATTCAAAGTTCTCTAAAACCCACAGATGTATCCAGATTGTTTAGAAAATTTCTATACGGCATCAGAAACTGGAGTAGAGTCAATTGTGCAGATTTAAAGTCTTTTTATCAAAGGGTTCCTCAGATATAGCCCCTTCTCTGTTCCCTCCCCACAAAGAGCTTGTAATATGCAAATTGCTGGAATAGACACATTCATAAGGCAATCGTCTTAAAAATTGGTATTCCACAACAAGGATTCTGATATAAATCATGGTGCAAATTTGGGATAGTTTGGTCAAGGGATTCCTGAGACATGGCACTCCTAACATGATTGTTCATAACAATTTCAGATATTTATAACTATTTGGATGCAGATCTAGGGGAAATGTAAGGTTATGGCCCTCATGAAATATGTAATTTACGCTGCTGCTGAGCAATACCAAGGAACAGTTTTGAAATATTTCAGAACTATTGCTTTATTAAAAACACAAGATACAGCTCAAAAAATTCAGGAAAACAATTGCAGTACACAAATAACATAAGATTAAAAAAGAATAAAGATTGTACTAATAAGGAGAATAAACAGATGTGTACATCATCCTCCTAGTGATTAACTGGGTTTACACTGAGAAAACTGGTAACAAGTGAGTTTTCTTGTTGCTAATGAATTGATTAAATATGTTTAGGAAAGTATGAAAAACTGTTAGCATTAACAAACTGGAAGTCTGTTTTCTTGCTGTGAGTGATATGGTTCCAGATTCCCAACTGGCTAATGTGTGTTATGATGTTACACATATGTGTCATGTACATATTGCTTTACATTTCAAAACACTGTACCAATTTAATCCAATTAGTACTTTCTAAGACAGGGGTATCAAACTCATTTGTAATGGTGGGCCAGATTTGATTTACATGTACTTCAAGTGAGCTGTCCATGCCATAAATTGAAATACTACGGCACTCTCATGGGATTGTGGAGTACAGTATATGCCAAACTGCACTCCGTGATACCACTCTCTCTCTCTCGCTCTATTGGGAAGAGTGTGGTCCTGCAGAGTGCAGTCGCAGGCTGGATGGAAGAAATTTGTGAGCCCATTTGGCCTGCAGGCCACATGTTTGACACTCCTGTTTTAAGGTATTCTAAGGTATATATACTTACATATGGAGAATCTGAGAGGTGGTGATATGCCCCAAATCCACCTACACAATGAGTCAAGGGATTATAATTCCATCATTCCTGGCACTCAGCGTCATGCTTAGTCCACTAAACTCTGTTTCCTCTACAGTTTGCACAGATTTGGATTAGTCTGCAATATATCTATGTGATGGATTTTATGAAAAGTAGTTTGAGCGATATTTTGTCATGATGAGATAAGTTATCCACAAAACCACTGAAAAGTATAGGGTGTGCTAAGAAAATCTATATATAGGTTATTTAGGCTGTTTCAAAGGGAACATACAGTCATTGAGGTTTGAAGTCTTAACTCTAAAATGAACTGAAAAATGTTCCAGTAGCACAGAGAGCTGCAAATGTCCTTAGCAGCACTAACACGGATACTGATTGTCTCTTGACTTTGGCTAGCAGAAAGATGCCTTCAGGCAAGATTAAAATGTTCATAAAAAATAAATAACATTGCAAAATATGAGCTTTGCTGCTTACATTTTAGTAGTTACAAAAATACTCCTGGCCCTTAAATTGCAGCCTGCAAAGGTACTATACTGAGTCATTTAGTTTCTGTAAGGAACAACCTTGTTGTAGCTTCCTTATTGGCATTTACTCACATGCCACCCACACTGAACTCCAGATCTGGATCCAAGATTGCTGAGTTGTGAACTCTCTATTTGTATAATTCTGCCAGTAACCACCCATATAACCTCAGAAGAATCAAAGTAAAGATATGCTGAAACATTCAAAAATAGTTTGAACGCCATCTAATAAGAGGATACTTGCAGATCTGAGAATACGTTAAACACATCTTTATCTTTTCTTTGTTTAGTCTCTAAAAGGGGTGAAGGGAGAGAAGGAAAGATTCATGTGTTAACACTGGCTGCCTGTAATGTTTGCTTTAAAAAAAAAGAAAAAGAAAAAAAAAAAGCTTTACATCATGGATGTTTTGTCCCATAATGATGGAAAGGTACATCTCAGCCAATGTGATACATTCCATAATTAGAGGAAGGAGACTGACCATGTGCTCAAAGGGAAAACATTTAAGGAGGAGAAGAATTGGGAACCAGTTATAATAATTAGTATAAGTAGCATGTTGTCCATTTCAAAGGTTGTCCAGCCTCAAACTATTAATCCTTACAATGCCCTTGTAAATGTGACACTTTATGCTTGAGAACATCCCTCCAGAAACTCCATATTCACCAGTGTCATCTAATTATGATATGTTCTGTATAAGGGATGCCTTCTGTGGTATTATTTTAAAAGACTTGATCTGCTAAAAATCCTGGTGATATGTATGTGCTATCATCATATGTGAAGTTATGAAATATTGTAGAATGTGCTACTAGAACATGTTGCAAGGTGGGAAACTCCCACAACCTTTCAGGCACAACAATGGAATGGCCAGACAACACTGATGGCTTTTTCTAGTTTCACTCATTCATGGATAGATTCCCATAACAGGGATTATTTACAGTGGAGCTTCACAGAAAGCAACATGTAAACAATGGAATGCCGAATGACCAATGAGGATGACCTCCCAGATCACAAGCACCAATACAGACTATAAAAGGAGTGACATCACCACTTGTCTTCACATCCCCGTAGCTCAACAACTGAAGAAATGCCTGGAAAATGACTTTTTGAATGGGGGAGAAGGAAATTCAGGCTGCAAGAATAGGAAAGGAGGTGACTCAGACTGCAATTCAAGACTGTGAATTGAAGAGCTGCAAGCCTCTTGATACCATCCCTCAGGGGGAGCTATTTCTAGATACAAATCCTGGTAGAATTTGGATTGCATTCTAGTTTTTATTTCTTTCGTAACTTCTTCTGATCTCATAAGTCCATTGCTTATAATCACTTAAAATTTATTTTTCTGTAGTTAAACTTATTTGATATTTTATCTAAACCAATGTGGTCTTGAATTGAAGTTGAGAATTCTTAGCTGCGTGACAAAAATTGGTGCATGCCTTCTTAACATAGTGGAGGAAGCAGATTTATTAATGAGCTTATGCTGGACAAAAGTTAGTCTACCACAAGACGGTATTATCTCAGGCTGCATTCCTGGGTTGTGGAATCTGTGAGGGATACTGGCTGTCCCCTGCCTCTATGGTGAGTGCATGAGTGACTCATTTGGGTATATAGTGCCACCCGCTGTTGTGTTGGATGATAGGATCTGGAGAGCCTGTGTATCATCAACAGGAGCATATTTGGAGGTGAACACAAGCCACAAGAGCAAGAAGGTGCAGCAGTACTTCAGATTCAAGCTGCATCAGGCTGCATGTCGATGACAGTAAATATAACCATTTAACCAGAGAAAATTGAGAGAGAGATGAAGTGACTTGTCCAGGACCCTGTAGCAAGTGAAAGGCAGAACCACAGTTAGAACTCTGACCATACTCACTTCTAGCTCTATGCACAGCTCTCCAATCCAAATAATCTACATGTCCATCTGTTGCATGTCCCTCATGATGAAGACAAGAGTTTCTTGTTTAGCAGATTAACATGAGCTACCTCTTGCAATCCTAAAGTTAGACAAGAAATTTGGTTTGGTGGATTTCATTGTTAATCTTTATAACAGTTATATGTTACAAGGCCTCAATTAGCCAAAGTAACTAATGTTTTCAGTGCCCAACTTAAAACATCTTAATGGAGCCTGATTTTCAGATGGCAAGAGAATACCAAAGAGTCTCTGAAAATCAGGTCTTTTTACGATGTCTCAAGTTGAGGCACCCAAAATCACTGGTGAAAATTTAGAACATTGGGGTCTATCTAGCTCTGTGTGCAAAAATCCCTGATTCAAATACAGATACACAGAAGTGGGATGCAAAGTAGGTACAGCATTGCATATTCACCACTATAAACAGACGATTACTGAAAATCAGGTCACAAACACACGAGCTTCAAATTAATCTTCTGATACATCAAACATTGTTTATTTCGTGATGGTTGAAGTTGCTCGAGGACAGAACATGCCAATAAAAGAGTGTGTTACACATAAGAAAGTACATCACATAAGGGGTATGCAATCTGATTTCTTTGGATTAGATGGTCACCATGGAGGTGTCTCTGAATTTAAATGATTCTTCCAAAAACAAGCAGAACAGACCCAGCTGCCCATAAGACTGGGGCAACCTAAAGAGGCTTAACCACCTCCTTAGCTGAACAGAGCAAAGTTATATAGCACAGCCTAGGATCTTGCCCCATATTTTTTTAAACCAATCTCCTTAATTCTTTCACTAATAATAGTAGATCATTGCAGACACCTTATTTATTTTACACCATTTAGCTCAAAGGTGGGCAAACTACAGCCTGCGGCCTGGTTACAGCCTGCCTGAGCTTTTCATCCAGCCCACCATCTGGGTCTCTCTGATAATCCAGACCATAACTGCTGCTACCCCCTTCCAGTCCCTTCCCTTCTTCCCCCAGGCCCAGCGGTGCCCTGGCTGTAGTGTGGCAGTCACTCCCCCTCCCAGCTCTACTCCGTCCTCCTACATTGCCCCGTCCAGAGCACAGTAGCCATTTTTACCAGGACCAACAGCATTGGAATTTTATTTTTCCTTTGTTTTTATTTTATTTCATTTATTTTATAAAAAATATTTTATTATTTATCATGTATTATTTATGTTAATTTTTGTTTTATTTATTATTTATTTTATAACCTAAGCCTGTTCCCCACACCCTCCTCTCTCCCACCATATGTGACCTGCCACACAGCGGATGTGGCCTTTGGGCCAAAACGTTTGCCCACCCCTGTTTAGCTGCTTATTTGTGTTTTCACATCTCTCAACTTGTACAGGGAAAACAGACAAAATAGTTTCAATTGTATGGAATCCATTTCTAGCCAGCTTCACTCCCTGGTTCTCATGAACAAGTGCAAGGGTTAAGCTCCAAAATTTAAGGAGATGTTTACTTGTATAAAAAAAATATGAAATCCCCTGTTTCCATGGAAAAGTATCAATATGAAAATGTGAAAACTTGAATTTACAAATTCTGATTGTACATTCGCATCTGACATCACACCGCCCCTCTAGGCTAATTGCCTAAGAAAACCTGCATTTTTACTGGAAGAGTGATTATTACAATTGTCTTATTGTTCAAGAAATTTTTTTGGTTAGTTTAAAAAAAAAATTCAATTATTATCTTTCTTAACAGAATATATATATATAGACACACACACACACACACACATTGCATGTAACTGACTCTGCAGGGAAGTAGAACAAAGAACATTTGGAATCTCTTAAAAGTTTTTGGTTCTCATAGTACCAATTAATAGATTCCAAGACTAGAATGCACCATTATGATCATCTAGTCTGACCATCTTTATAACACAGGCCATAGAACTTCCCCAGAATAATTACTGAGCATATCTTTTAGAAAAACATCCAATCTTGATTTAAGAGTGGTCAGTGAAGGAGACTCCACCATGACACTTGGTAATTTGCTCCAATGGTCAGTTACCTTCACTGTCATATACCTTGTTTTCTTGTCTGACTTTGTCTAGCTTCAACTTCTAGCCATTTAACTATGTTAAAACTTAACTCCTAATTTAGACCTATGAACTGCTACTGTTCTCTGTCTATTGGTGTCACAGATAGCTTGCTCCTGACTTTTTAAAATTTCAGTGATTAAGCACAGATTCTAAGGAATTTGCCTTGTTGCATCCACCTACTGAATGTTTGGCTTTTTCCAAGATCTAAATAACTGTGAGGCTCACAGCCTTGCTATTGCCTCTGCAGCAAGCTACAGGCACAGAGGGTGCATCTACATCGGCAAGTTAGGTCGACTTAAGGATTCTTAAGTCGACCTAAACAAAGCTGTGTTCACACTGGACTTTTCTTAAGGAAAACTTAAGTCGACTTAACACCTCATTTTAGGTCGACTTAAGCCTTAAATTGACTCCTTAAGTTGACTTAAGGCCAGTGTAGACAGGGAATAACACTAAGTCGACTTTCTTAAATTGACTTAAAGCCAATATAATGTCTATCTCTGCTGTTAAGTCAACTTAATAAGGTCGACTTAAAGTGTAGCCAATTTGTTAAGTCGACTTAACAAGGTCGACTTTAAGTCAAATTAAAGTTGACCTTGTTTAAATCGACTTAACAAAGTCGACTTAACTTTGTAAATGTAGACATAGCCAGAGAGAGCAAGGAAAGATGCTTTTGGAAGCCATGCCTAATGCTTTCCCAGGAGGCAGGGAAAGATTTTTTGTTGGGGTGGGAGGGCCTCTGGGAAAGATTTTACGGAGGCATAGCCCCCTCCCTGTTTACAATAAAATCTGCAGATGCCCCTTAACCTTCTCTGTGTTCAGCTAAATAGGTTGAGCTACTGGAGTCTATCGCTATAGGGTAAAGTTTCTAATCCTATAATCATTCTCGTGGCTTTTCTCTGAAGCCTCTCCAATTTTTCAACATAATTCTGGGATTGTGGACACCACAACTACCTGGCACCGTATTCCAGCAGCAGTCACACCAGTGCTAAATACAGAGGTAAAGCTAATCTTTCTACTACTACTCAAGATTCCTGTTTATTCATCCAGGAATTTCAATAATCCTCTTGGTTACAGTGTCACATTGGAAGCTCATGTTCAGCTGATTATCCACCACCACCACCCAAATCTTTTTTTAGAGTCACCATTTCCCAATGACTCCTCCATCTTGTAAATATGGCCTACATTCTTTGTTCCTAAAGGTATACATTTTCATTTAGCCATGTTAAAAGACATATTGCTTGCTTGTGCCTAATTCATCAACGGATCTAGATTCCTCTCTATTAGTGATGTCTCCTCTTCATATTTACCACTACTTCAATTTTTGTGTCATCTACAAATTTTATTTGTGATGATTTCATGGGTTTTTTCCAGGTCATTGATAATAATGTTAATAGCCTAGGACCAAGAACCAATCCCTGAGGTCCCCATGGGAATATGCCCACTTGATGATGATTCCCAATTTACAATTATATTTGAGACCTATCAGTTAGCCATCTTTTAATCCATTTATTGTATTCCATATTAATTTTATATCATTGTAGTTTTTCTAAGCAAAATCAAATGCTTTACAGAAGTCTAAATATATTACATCACTTATTTTTATCCATCAAATTTGTAATCTGAGCAACAACAACAAAAAGATATCAAGTTAGTTTGACAGGATCTATTTCCATAAAACCACATTGACAGGCTTAGTAATAATTACCCTCCTTTAATTCTTCAGGCTTCAGCAGTGCATGTACATTGCAAGGGTGTAAGTATATTATTATTCTCTCTGAACCCACACACACATCCAGATCAATTCAACATCCTCTCTAAAGTAAATATCATCAATAAATAGGAACATGAGAGGGTCATATTTGCAGTTTCCAGGCCATCTAAATATATCTTGGCTACTGCAGCTTTGAAAATCACAAAAATGCAAGAACTCTTACAGAGGTTTTGAATGAAATGGTAGCTGAGGAGAGCAGCCCAGAAATCTACATCTGACTTGTTCTTTTTTCATTATTAGATGTATATTGAACATGAAAGGTCACATCTCATACCATTTCTTTTAAAAGAACTTCTATGTATCTGAAAATATGGAAAATGTTTTCCTGGGTTTGATTTTTGTTGACATACAATCTAGCCATTCAAAACTGAAAGCCAGGATGTCATACTCAAACAAGCAGCTTAACACACATGCGTGTTTTGTCCTGCATTCTGAATGCTACAAGTCAGGACTCAAATGCTACATTCTGATGGCATTTGAAAGGGGAATTCAGTTCACAGTTTTCTAGCAGCTAGCATTACCACAGTGAAGATCCAAAGCCAAATTTAAACCAAGGGCACACACCAGGAGAATGAAGTCCTATACACTGTGTTGTCTTTCCTAGAGTTTTCTGTGGTATTTCAAACATCTGACCAGGGCCCTCATGGATTTATGTTTTATTACTACAACAAATAAATATATCTAGCATAAACAGGTGTAACTAGTGCTGTTCTGCTTCTCTTTGCTCTGTTTCTTTCCCTCTTTTTGTCTTTTCTCCACTCTTCTCTCTCTTTCTCCTCCTCTTTTTGTTACTGCCTTGTGAAAATCTCATTGTTGGGTGGAAGATCACCTTTCATTCTGTTCTCCAGCCTCCACCTGCTGCTATCCTGTGAACAGCTCATTGTACCTAAAAGATAAGTTAAAAAAAAAAAAAATATTCAAAATTGCACTGGGGATTTCAGCTGCTTTGCTGTATTATAAGGCCGCAAGTCAATCCACGTTTAACATTAACTACTTTAATAAGTCCCCTGAAGTCAATGGGATTTAAGCATCTGCGTGAAGTTAAGCACATGCTCAAATGATTTGCTGAATCAGGGCCTTAACTCTTAATCAGTACATTTGAATCAATGCATTCTTCAAGCTCTCAGGCTATATTCTGCCTGATCAGTACTGGCCACCCTTTGACCACTACTAGCTTCCTGGAAGTTATTTTCTGCTTCCTCAGCAGATATTCTGTTGTAGGGGGCCTTTCTCCTGGGAACTCCAAGTGACCCTGGGTCTAATACAATGAGATGAGTCAAGGCTGTTGTTGTACTTAACCCTCAATTGATTTGCTTTCATGGCCTTGAGTCAGAACCTTCTTTCCAAGCACAATGTTCCTCCTGGGGTGGTATGCTGACACTGTATTATAGTTCCAAGCCAGTGCCACTCAGCCAGTAAATTGGTACAACCTAGCATTTTTAGAAGGTGAATGTGATGATTTTCTATAATGCTTGTTCTGCTGAACTGCATCAGCTTGTGAAGCAGCAGAACTAAAATTATAGGAGCAGAGTTGATGGAAGAGAGGGCACTTCAAAATGATACCTTTTTAACTTAGCTGGTGTGAAATTTACTAATGCTTTTTCCAAGTCTTACCTTCCACATATTCAGAAAAAAATACTTGTTTTAATTGCCTGCTTTATGTATTTGTAAAGACCTTAGCATTTGAATTACTTTTAAAAGTGATCAGCTGACTGATGGAATACTAGACATCTCTATGGGTTTATGTGCAATTTTTTGCATGAAACTTACAGAGACTATTATTTTAATAGAAAATTGGCAAATACCATTACTAATGTGGCTCATAAGTAAAGATTGTATTTTAAATGTTGAAAGCCTTTATTTTTGTATATCTCTTTTTAAAGAAAAGATCAGATGTTTCATTTATTGAGCATTTCCTGCCTCTATGTTTTTATGACAGATCCACAGGTGGTCTAAATCAGCATAGCTCCACTCATGCTATTATTTCAAAATATATTTTAATAATATGCCAGCTGAAGATTTAGCTCATTTTTGTTTTCAAATATCAGTAAAAACTATAATTGTAAAATACTTGATTTGATAATTTTATCTGATTGCCAGCTAAATTCTCCATATAATGTAAGTGTTATTAAAACAACACTTTATAGTCTTCCTATTTAGTTTATTCTGCCATCAGTTGCCCCCCGCACAGGAACAGAAAATCCGGTAACTAGATGTTATAGTTAGTAGTAGTGAAAGCACTCCTAAAAGGGCTCTAACTGACCACAAGGTGTCAGTGTTATTCTACAGTAACAGCGTATCAAACATATTCATCTGGCTGCAAACCAACAGTGCAGTCTTGCAGACGAGACCAGCACCAGTCACAACTGTTAATTGTTCTACGATTTTTCCCCCGCTATCAAAATATGTAGTAAATTAAGATTTCTGTCATAAAAAGGATGAAATTATGTTAAAAAAATAGTTAGCTGTGACAAACTGGTATATGGTACCTATGATGTAAAGCAAAAACATAGATCTCTTAGTGGGACAGAAAGCACAGTTAAAGAACTTTTACTGAAAATATCAAGGGAAGAAGACAAAGAGCTACATCATGATTTAGCAAACTGCACCATGGCTTAGCAAACACTTCTGCAGAGTAATTTATTCTTCAATATTTAAGAGAAAGACTGAATATTTAAAATACTTTAAATTCCCTCCCCCAACCCTTTAAATAATTGAAAGAAGCAGTAAACTATTTGTCACAGGCTTTAAGTTAAACATTTCTTAATTTGTATGACATAATAATATTTATAATGTAGTTAGAGAGTTCCATTTGAGGTCAAAATATGGTAGCAATAGAGAAGCAAACACTTGGCAATAATCCCAGATTTAGGCTTTGCAAGAAACGGAAGGTTTTTGATCAACAGAAACTCAAGAAACATCATTTTAGGCTTTTGTTGGAAAGCAGCTTTTTAAAAACTTAAATAGTTATTTTAAGGAGGTTTGATGTTTAAAAATAAATCTGTAATCTGAATTATAGCTCATTATCTGAAAACAGAGCTTAAGTTTGTAAACAAAAGCAATATGAATAGATGGATAAATTTTCTCATGTGATGAGTGTCAGAAATGACAATTTGGCCCAAATGTTTTATTGATGTAAACTGGAGCAATGCTGAATTCTGCTTTACTGCATTAATTGACACATGTAGAGAATGTGGTCCTCTGTCTTATTGCCAGTGTACAAGTAGCCCTTTACAAGATGATTTATTCTCCAAAGACTTGCTACAAAGCCTATTAAAGTGTGTGGGAATCTTTCTGTTGACTCTGGATTAGGCCAGGGATCAGGTTTTATCTTAGATGTGCCTCACATCTCTGCTGAGCCAAAGTGTTTGGAAAAGGTAATGTGTGTTTTGACTTAAAAGGAACATTTTTACTTCATCTAATTCTCTTTCAAGTTCTACTATCTCAAATCTGGGAGAAATGAGGTCATGTCTAGCGCGTGCGTGCATGAGGGCACACACACACACACACATTCTACCCTTTAGATAGGGTAACTGATGCACAACGATTGTCCAAGTTGTGCATACACCTGGAGGACCACAGATAAGCGTGTTGGTCAGACCCTCTCTCTCTCTGGCCCTTTTTCACTGGGTAAAGAGGCTGAAGCAGCCTTGAGGCCCTAAAATACCCATTTCTGGCCAGTGGTGAATTCCCTGTGTGCAAGCACTCTGTGAACTCTATAAGGCTGCCTTCCAAGGACCCCATTAAAAATCATGGTATATGGGACATGGTGAGGAAAGAGAGGTGGGTGGAGTTCTTAGGATTCACAGCACTTCTGGGAGATCTCTGGCATCTGTGGCCTACACAGCATCCACCATAACTTCTGGTAGAATCCACCATAACTTCTCATGGGCTGTCTTAGTTACGGTGTGGGCTACTAACCCGCTGGAATAGCCTAAGGTCAGAAGAGTGAAAAGATGGTTTAAAGCCTTCCCTTCTCCTGTAAGAGATGCAGCACAGAATCTCATCCACTGTGTTATTACCAAAAGAAAGCTCACACAGCAATCAGCAGCAGCATAGTATATGCCCACCAGCAACAGAAGGAGAGTATCGTGTGACAAGATGTAAGCCAACTCCAATCTGCCAGCCAAACCACAGGAGTCAAACCCAGCCCCATGTTCTGTTACATATTCATGTCAGAAAATACTCACCTACCATTGTCCGCTGTCCTAGACATATATAAAATACTTTATTGGAGTGAATGTTACAAAAAAGGGTCAAGCAGACATGGTTTTAGGTAAAGGAAGTGATTGGTCATCCAGGGTACAGTACAGATCATTTGGGAAGTAACAGGTAAAGGTAAGGATGGGGAGTACAACCAATACATGATCTACAGTATTCAGGATGGGGGGAGTCAAAGGACTGCAGGGCTGAGAAGCAAGAGGTCAGAGATTCGGGATAAACAGCTTAATATGGGAGGGATACTGAGTGTGACGATATGGGGAGCACATATGATATTGAGGGTGGTTTATCCCGGAATGTGAATAGGGAGGGTGGGTAAAGAATCCATAGGGAGATATGTTCTCACGCAGAGAGGTGGGGGGAGGGGGACGGCGGAGCCCCCTGGTGGTAGATGTGGAGGTGGACCCTCATTCCTCCTGGTACTGTCTATGCCCGGTGATATGTTCGATGTAGATGTCTCGGGACCATCTGATGGTGTCGGACACCATGAGGCGGCGCATTAGTCGGGCGTAGCGTCTACCGACACCACAGGCCTGCAGCACACCTTCATTGGCTGGGTCCCAGGCGCCCAGGGCGCCGACGATCAGGGCGTGGATCTGGACCGTGTAGCCCTTGGCCCTCAGAGTGTCAGCGAGGGGAGCATATTTTTCCTCTTTTCGGGTCCGAGCGCCAAGAAAGGCCGGAGACCGGTTTTCGAAGGGGATCGTGATGTCGACCATGATGACTTTCTTCTGGTCCTCGTCCGTGACCACAACATCGGGTCTCAGCAAACTGTCGGTACCGGGGACTGTGGAGTTGACTTTGACCGCCCCGAGGTGAGGTGGAATCGCTTTCACGAGGCGGGCCTGGACCGCATTGTGCCTTAGTTGCCAGGCTCTGGAGTGGAGCTTGCAGCTGCAGAGGACGTGGGGCAGAGTCTCATTGGCGTAGCCACATTTCCTGCTGGCGTCCCATTTGCTGGTCAGCTCGAAGACCTTGCCTTGGTCACTAGAGGAGGTGCTGTTCCCCAGTGTTTTGAATCCTAACACCTATTTTGATTTGCTGTTACAGCCTGACCTGATGCTATGTCATACACTCCCCTGCATTTAATTCCCTACCACTCTGTAACTTTCCTATCTTCAAAGCGTCTGACGAAGTGGGATTTTCTCCCACGAAAGCTCATGCGATAAATAAATCTGTTAGTCTTTAAAAGTGCCACAGGACTCTGTTGTCTTTCTACAATAGACTAACACGGCTACCCCTTTGGAATATGCCTTTGAAAGTCACCCAGGACAAAGCCCTGGGGACAGACAAGTGCCTTTTCTTTTTCCCATGGTGGTCAGTTCAGATGTGGCTGAAATACACATTTTTTAAAATCACCATTTCATTGTTTGGATTGGCAACAAAATATTGGCAGCCTGCCAGAACAATTATCGATCATTAACATTTGAATCTAAATTTGGGTGTACCTGGCACTAGAATACTGCTGTGCAGGGAGTCCTAGAAGAGACTATAAAGTATAGAATAACTGTTCATTGTCTTGTATGTGATAAACTAGATAGGGACCACTAATTTAATGGTGATGATAAAAAAGAATTGAAAAACCTCATTCCCAGAACACCTTCCATCCTCTGTACTGAATGAAGCAGGGACATCTAAAACAATATATGTGATCATGTAATTGAAGACTGTATCATAATGCACATGAACAAGGAGGAAGAATTAAGGTTGAATGTCATTTTAGATTCTGATATTCCCTAACTATTGATTGCTTGATTTTGCAACATAAATAAAACATTATTTTAATACCTTTTTAATGTCATAGAATCATAGAATCATAGGGCTGGAAGAGACCTCATGAGGTCATCTAGTCCAACCCCCTGCTAAAAGCAGGACCACTCTCACTAAATCATCCCAGCCAGGGTTTTGTCTAACCGAAACTTAAATATCTCCAAAGATGGAGATTCCAACACCTCCCTAGGTAACCCATTCCAATGCCTCACCACCTTCCTAGTGAGAAAGTTTTTCCTAATATCCAACCTCGACCTCCCCAGCTGTAATTTGAAACCATTGCTCCTTGTTCTGTCCTCTGTTACCACTGAGAACAGCCTAGCTCCCTCCTCTTTGGAGCAACCCTTCAAGTAGTTGAAGGTTGCTCTCCAATCCCCCCTCAGTCTTCTCTTCTGCAGACTAAATAAGCCTACTTCCTTCAGTCTCTCCTCGTAAGTCATGTGCCCCAGCCCCCTAATCATTTTCGTTGCCCTCCGTGGACTCTTTCTAATTTGTCCACATCCTTTCTGTAGTGGGGAGCCCAAAACTGGACACAGTATTCCAAATGTGGACTCAGCAGTGCCAAATAGAGGGGAATTATCACATCCCTCGATCTGCTGGCAACACTCCTACTGATGCAGCCCAATATGCCATTAGCCTTTTTGGCAACAAGGGCACGCTGTTGGCTCATATCCAGCTTCCAGTCCACCATAACCGCCAGGTCCTTTTCTATAGTGCTGCTACATAGCCGATCGGTCCCCAGCCTGTAGCAGTACATGGGATTTTTCCGTCCTAAGTGCAGAACTTTGCACTTGTCCTTGTTGAACCTCATGAGGCTTCTTTTGGCCCAATTTTCCAATTTGTCTAAGTCTCCTTGGATCCTGTCCCTGACCTCCAGTGTGTCTACCATTGCCCCCAGCTTGGTGTCATCCACGAACTTACTAAGCACACAATCTATCCCATCATTGAGATCATTAATGAAGATGTTGAACAGAATCGGCCCCAGGACCGACCCCTGGGGCACTCCACTCGTTACTGGTTGCCAACTAGACATTGAGCCATTGAGTCCTACCTGCTGAGCCCGGTGATATAGCCAGTTTTCTATCCACCTTACGGTACACTCATCCAGCCCATACTTCCTTAACTTGCCAATGAGAATGCTGTGGGAAAGCGTAGCAAAAGCCTTGCTAAGTCGAGGTATACCACGTCAACGGCTCTTCTCGCATCCACAAATACAGTCATCTCATCATAGAAGGCAATCAGGTTGGTCAGGCATGATTTCCCCTTGGTGAATCCATGTTGCCTGTTCCTGATCACTCTATTTTCCTCCAAGTGTTTCAGGATGGATTCTTTGAGGAACTGCTCCATGATTTTTTTCCAGGGGTGGAGGTGATGGAGATGTCATGGAGATATAAACTTTACTGGAGTTGAATCTGCTTACACTTGGACTAAATGTTGTCCATGGCATGTACTGTAAGTCTTATAATATTTTTTTTAAAAAAAGAAAGGGCTTTGAAATAGCTGAAGTATTTGAGTTTGGAAAACTGCTACTGAGCATGTGCCGCAGTTACTTCTGATACTTTTTTTCCTGCCATCGTGCTAGGACCTATTTATTCAAACTGTACTTAGAATAGTATCATCACAACACTACCATGGTGTTCTCAATGCAAAGTCAGTTAAGATGATATAATGATGTCAATATGAAATGCTGTCAGAGTAAATCTATAGAGATGACATAACAATGTCAAAAAATGAAAGGAATGGTATCAATGTGTATTCTGCTACCTCTCAAAAAATTGTAGGAGAAAAGGGTGCCACAGTTTTGGGCAATGTTGTTATGACAGAAATGCTCAAACAATGTAAAAAGGAAACTGGCACGTGGCAGCCAAATAGCTTTGTATTCAATGGATTTATCAAGATACATTGATTTCCTGCATGGATATCTTTGAGCACAGAACAGTGAAGTGTGGTTTGTTTTAAGCTGTTCACATTTTAAAGAATCGTGTCTTTTTTTCTTGTTCAATATTTAATTTGAAGGTCCATTAGTCATTGAAATAAATGATCACCTCTCTTTCAAGAATATGGGAAGGAAAACACCCCTCATTCAAGTTATACACCATGAAGACACCAGTGCTGGAAATGCCTTTCATAGAGCTATAACAATACACTATTCTGAAGGAAAGGACTGTATAGGCAGTGTGGATATAATCAGTGTCTATGTACATCTATTTTTCTATTTAATAGAGTTTGAAAATCCTTAGAAAAACTGACACTCTTTGAGGAAAAAGCCTGGTATTGCAATAGCTCATTTATAGATTATGCCACAATGCTGGAATTAATGCATTATCTGAAGTTTGGGAAGAGAGTTTAAATGTACAGGAACCACTCCTGCAAACCCTTACGCACTTGAGCAGTCCCAGTGAATTCAATGGAACTGCACCCAAGCATGAATTATCCTTGTGCATAAACATTTGCAGGCAGCTGTTACAAAGGAGATATTGGAAAGGAAAATGGTTAGCAACTCAAATGAAATGCGGCTCTCAGGGTTTAATACTCTGCATTTATCTAGCAATTCGCAAACTTTATTTAGTAGCTTGATACCATGAGCTGAGTCTCATTTTCCCATACCAATATAAGAGTAATGATGCTTCATAACTAAAAGTGTCTGTAAAGAGTTCTTGTAAGTGCCAAGTATTTTAAGGCCAGGCAGTAGCAGAAATGAAAATGCCTATAACATTTTAATCATTTTTAAGGCTAGAACTAGTGCCATCATTTAACCTCCTGCATAACACAGGCCATAGACTGTTGCTGAGAGATTCCTGCATCAAGCGTAACAACTTGGAGTTGAACTAGGGCATATTATTTATAAGAGGGATTTTTAAAAGTGTTCAGCACTGGTCTAAGTTTGCTTCTGTTGGAGTCCGTGATTACTGACTTCAACAGGAGCAGATTTGGATTAGTGTTGAACGCTTTTGAAAATCCCACCTAAAAACATGTCCTATCTCAGTGTTTCTAACCTTTCTGGCTCGAGGGCCACAGATACCATTTTTATAACCCTGAAGGGCCACCAGTCTCCACCAGCAGGCTCTCCCCCTCACTGCAGCCAGACAGAAAGAGATCACTGAGGTGGCTTCCTCCTCACTGATCTCTCATCTCCCTGACTGCAGCAGGGAAGCCACATGTGCCCTATAGCCTGTGTGTTCCACCTGGGACCCTAGGTAGTTGCTCCCTTCTGCAGCTAGGGGGGCAGAAGGTCAGTGTTCCCTTCCCCCTGGCTCTAGCAGGGACCCCAGCACCGAGGGACCCAGGCAAAGCGCTTTCCTCTCTGCTGGAGCTGGGGGAGAGACGCGCTCATCTCCCATCCCTCTAGCTCCAACAGAGATCCCACTGCCTATGGATCTAGGTGGAGTGCTTTGCCATGCTCCTTGCTACAGCCAGGAGGACGGGAGTGCTGATCACCCAGCTCTTTGGTTACCACAAGGATCCTGCACCAGTCTTTTAGCCCCACAACACCATATTCTGCCTGGGTCCTTAGGCAGCAGTTCCCTTCTGTAGCCAGCAGGGGGGAGCCACTGTCCTATCTTGATTTGAAGTCCCCAAGTGATAACGAATTTACCATGTTCCTTAAAGTTGTCCTACTGATTAGTTACTCTCACTGTTAAAAATTTGTAGTTTGTTTATAGTTTGAACACTATAGGACCTCATAGCTTCTTGTGCTGGGTTTAATCCATTAGTTTATACGGCTATAGGAGAAAAACCTGGACTGTTTTATTTATTTATTTTTATTTGATTATATGACCCTTGAAAAATGAAAAGATATTGCTCACTAGTATAGAAAGCTCCTCTCTTTATTTCTGGATGCAACTGAAAATGTATACAGTACAGCACTGCCTTGACTTGGGTCATATATAGCTACAATTCTGAACAGCCATGCCATGTTATAAGAGAGATAATGAGAGAACATTCATTTTGACAAGCTACATCTGGTAGCAATCTTACATTGTGGCCAGAGCCACTATAAATATTTTACTTTATTCAATCTGTATCTTTAATATAAGTAGTAGTCTGGGTATGTAGCTATACAACTTCCTTGGTTCTTTCCTAAGAAGCTATGATTATCTTCCTCTTGCTTTTCTAGAGTTGGAAAGAGGTCACATTTCTTTGGATTCTGCTTTCAAGTATTTTCTAAACTTTCAGGATTTAGTTTCCTCATGACAATTTCACTAAGAGATTTATCAGAAGGATGGCACAGAAGATAACAAAGGGAAATATTTTATGAGCATCCTCTGAAGATATCAACTTGCATCCCTATTGACTATCTCTATGTGCGTGCTAAAAATATTGGGACATTTTTATGAAGCTCCTTCATCCTAGTGGATTTACTGTATGCTTTCAAAGTACCATATCTTCTGAACATGAGAGAAACAATACTTTATTGTATCACGTGCAAGTTTTCAAAAACAACCAGTTTCAAAGGAAAACAGAAACTTCATTTTATGGCTGGAATCTTCAAAGGAGACAAATGGAGGTAGGCACCCAAATTTGACTAAAATCCCAGCCTATGAGTCAACTTTTCAAAGGTGCCTAATTGACTTAGGACCTAAATCCCATTTTCAAAAAAGATAGTCTAGATTTTAAAGGTATTTAGGCATTTACTCAGTGTTGCAAGCCTAACTGATTTTGGAGTCTAGATCTCATTTTCAGACGGGATTAAGGCACTTAAGGGCCAAAATCTCCATTGATGGTCAATGACAGTTAGGATCCTAAGTGCCTAAATCACTTTGAAAATAAGACTTACATGTTGCAATGTTGAGCATAGCAATGCCTTGGTACCTTAAAAATCTGGGCTTTGGGCACTTAGGAGCTTGTGTTTCAGTGAAAAGCAATGGAATGATGTCAGCTCATACGAGCTGCACCTGTATTCCCTCCTGTGATACAGCATGGGCAGTTACTCTAGGCTCCCAGCTCCTCAGCCATCACCTCTCTTGTGTAAAGACCCATGTCTCCCTCTCTCCTGACCTGGTTATTTCCAGACTGCCCAGCTTCCAGTCTACACCTTAAATTCCCCAGCAAAGTCAGTCTACCTAAGCCAGCCTTATTTACTTTTCTCTTCAGACAGTACAGAATGTAATTGTCAAGTTAACCTGCCACACAGCTCTTTATAATCAAGCACATTTATTCTTCTGATAAAAGCACTACAGAGAAAACAGTAAAACAATAAAAGTAACCTACGCACATGGTAATAAGCTTACCAGAGATCACCACCACTCCAAAAAAGGCTCTGTCCAGTGAATAGACCATCAAACCCTCCCAGATGTTTTCCTGCAATCACTGATTCAGAACAGCTGTTAGCTTAGAACCAGCCTCCAGATTGGATCAAGTCCTTCCCACCCTTCCCAGGAAGGACTGGGGCCCCATTGGACAGAAACCTTATCCATTTGTGGGGTCATAAAAAAGCCCCGGAGTCAATTTAAACTCAAGCTATTTAACCAATAATCTTTTCTTTGTCTATTATCCCTGGAAAATCTGGTTTGAACCAGTAGATGTGAGCATCTCCTTAAGTGGAGGTAGCTCTCTGGAGATCTTATTATCTGTATGAATTTGCCTAACCATCCCCCACTCTTCTCAGTTCTAGAGGGCTATGGTCTTCCTCCCCCCATGGAATTACATACAACCTCCAGCCCAAAATGATTCATACATTACATTCAACAAGGCTTAACCTAATAAGGTCAAGTATGTCCAAAATATTGCAAGAAACCACCATATCTGTCACAAATGGGACTTAGGCTCCCTCATGCCTAGGACACTTTTGAAAATGGGATTTAACTTCCTAAGTCACACAGGCTATGTCTACACTGACAAATTAGGTCGATTTAAATAGCTTAAATTGACCTAATTTAAGCCCTGTCCACATTAGGCTTTCATTAGGTCGACTTAAGAAAATCCTTAAGTCGACCTAATGAAAGCTTAGGTCAACTTAATAAGAACTGCAGGGTATTCGAACTGCGTAAGTCGACCTAATCCTTCCTTAGGTCGACCTAAGGCCAGTGTGGGCGAATAAGTCCACTTTCTTAGGTCGACCTAAGGGAAGTTAGGTCAACTTACTAAGTCCTGGTTAAGGGTAACCACTTTGTTAAGTCGACTTAACAAAGTCGACCTAACTTTTTCTAGTATAGACATAGCCATGGGTGCTTTTGAAAATATTACCCGTGTCACTAATGTACAAGATTAGAAAACAGCATTGTTGATATAAGAGGAGAGAATATTCTCTATACCAGTTTGATTACTTTTCCTGCTATAGAAGTGGTGCCATAGAAACATACATTTCATATCAAAGGCAGGTAGTAGAGCTGGTCAGAACTGATTAGGAACATTTTTTAAAATGTTTGGAAAAAACATCAACAATATTTTGGTTGGGTTTTGACCAGCTTATACAGACTGGTTGAAATTTTTCAAAAGTTCAAAATTTTTCAAAAAAAAATTATTTCTTTGCATCAGTCTGTTGGGTTTTCACTTTCACAAATGCCAAATCTCCATCAAAAAGTATTTACAACATTATAAAATAATTGTTCAGGTCATGCTTATCAGTAAAAAACAGATAATACAGAAATATATTGAAAGACCTTTAAATAAAGTTTTGATTTAAAATATTGAGTTTCCTTTTGTTTATTTCCTATTAATCCAAGGTTTCACTGTACACAAACACTACAACCTCCTTCATATATGTATATCCTTAAAAAGGGAATGAGTCTACTGCTGTGTCAGACATGCCTCACTGGAAAAGCTATTGACTTTTCCATTCTACTGCTTTAATTTTCATCTACTCTTGCACATTGGAATACACCAGGTGGGTACTGTGTGTGCAACTGATTACACTGTGTTACACAGCAGGAAAACCTCTTATCTCCAGACTGGTTGCCTGGTTGAGAAGAAAAAATGTAGTAAACACAGCTGCAGAAGAAGTATTTTATATTTCCGTCCTGTTTGTTTTAATGTACTAAAATGCCAAAATCATGGAAGTCTGAAAAAAGGCCAAATTGTAAAGCACAACCATAAATCTGTATACACACCTATATTATAGGTTATGTATATTGGCATATGAGTCAGGTGTTTTTTCTAACAATCAAAGTGATTTATTCACATTTCTTCTTCACTTCATATTCAGTTTTGTTATATTATAAATTGTAATAGATTTGAGGAGATGAATTTAACAATTTAAATTGATGTAGGGGTTATGGTCTTATTAGAGACTTCTCAAGTTTCAGTCTTGCCATTTTTATTCCAAATTGGGACCTTCAGTTTGAATTTTTGTCAGCCTATTATTTTCCTTTTAACTCACTAGAAAGGTTTTGGTTTTTTGTTTTGTTTTGTTTTGTTTTTTAAAAAAAACCTGGAATGTTTATAGATCTGTGCAAAGAATAGAGGTTTTGTAATCTAACTGCCAAAACTTCATTTGAAGAAAATGAAAGCTGAACTTTGGAGGAAGAATATGCCCCCTCACCCCCAACTTGCAAAAGAGTAGAGAAATGCAATCCCTTTTATTTTCTATTGAAATGAGCCTGAAGTGTTTTCATCTGTGGAGAGTAAATTTTGTTTTGAGAGAAATGAATTTAAGTACACACTGAATTTGCCTAGATACTTGTGCTTCGGTAGGAAAAGTAACCACCGTTATGTCATAATTGTACAAACAAAATGTGCAGGAATCTATGACCATCTCTCTCTTTTCTAACACTTCATTGGTTTGTGAAATCATGTTGGGCAATGACTGAATGTTAAATATTTAACATGAGGGGCTGTCCTTCATCTCTATCCTGACCTTCTCAATATTAGCCATTGTTTTACCTAGAGTGTTTTCCCATTTCCTCAATTCAAACCCTGCCCACAGGAACTTGAAACTATTTCCCCTATTCATTTTTCTCTTTGTGTTTTGAATAGAGGCAGAATTGATGCACTGCTTTGGTTTATTAACAGCAGCAACTTCGGCTTACGTAGCACCCATTGATAAAATCCTGCCCCAGCAACGTCAATGGGAGTTTTATGGTGAATTTCAATGGAGTCAGAATTTTGCCTGTTCCCACTAAAGACACTGGAAACACTCCCATTGCATCCCATTGACTCCACTCGGATTTGGTATCAGCTGTGTGGCTCGAATCCTCAAAGGCATTTAGGTGCCTCAGGCCCACTGTGGCTGTTAGGCGCCTAAAAACACTTGAAGATCTGGGCCTATGTCTCAGTCCCTCTAATTCACTATAGGTAGGAAACCACTGGTTTTGTTTTCCAAACGGCAGTGGGACTGCAATATCCCTAAGAAGAAGTGAGACAAGACCTGAGATAGGCTCCACGCAGATGATTTCAACTCTCCCTAAAACTATTGATGGCTCTCTCTGAGCTACAAATACATTGAGACAAATACATGGGAAAGGAATGATACAAAAAGACGGCAGAGGATTCTTCCTCCTAAAGGAAAGACAACTGAGATTATATGTATCATCATTATATGTTGGACCAATCGAAGCTCAGTGGCAGTGCCCTGCAATGAAATGGGGATGTGGCAAACCCAACAGGAGAATTAGAAAATATTCCATAAAGATCCTTTCAGGCAGGGGTATCAATTTCCTGCCACTTGGTGCAGGTCACATTCAGCAAAAATGATTAAAACAGAAATTAATAGCTAAACCATGTTGGTAATTACTCACATTCATTTTCAGTCTTAGTGGTGGCTCATACTAAATGTTCCTGAGTGCACATTGCTGTAGCCCTATATGAAACAGAACAACATCAGTGCTCACTAGCAGGGGCTACGTGGAAGAGATAGAGTGCAACACCCTGAGGAGTGCTATAGATCCTCCCCCCTACCCCACACTCTACCACCAGCAGGAGGAGGGCAAGCCTGACAATTCATGGGCAGTCAGCAGGCCAGAGTAGATTGTTCTGCAGACTGCATCTGGCCCGCAGGATGTACTTTTGATACAACCTGCTTTAGACTGCTGGTATTGTAAACAATGGATTAAGACAACATTCACAGGTATGCAGGCTCTGGTCTGTGGGGAGGGTCCATGGACCCACCAAAGTTCTGATCCAGCTTCCATTTAAGTGAAGGAGAGATTGGGAGCCCCAATGGTAGTTGAACCATGCTTCATGTCTGCAGCCTAGGATCCTCAAACAGCCACCACTAGTGAAGGCTGCAGTTCACCAGGGAGCCTGGGGAGCAGGAGCTAGCACTGGCAGAATAGGAAACCAGGAGGGTGATGTTGTGGGGGCCCCAGCAGTTAATTATTGGCCCTTTAGAGCCATGCTTCATTTGGATTTCATCCCCCTATATTCATCTTTAGGTCACTGAACCACTAGAAGAACAAAAGGGGATTTGGCTTGGGCTGAAGATGTGTCCTTGTAGGTAAACTCAAGGGCTGATTTTCAGTTGTTTATATGAGGCCCTAATGAGACTCAGCATAAGGAAATGTCCCTTGGGTTTCCAAGCCTCATTGCAAATTTGAAATTAATTCAAGATCAGAAGGAATATCTTTTTGATAGTAACAGTGCTAAGTCTTTTTTATTATGTCAGTTACATATTACAAAACAAATCAACTTTTGAGAGTGAAAGCCAGGATACAGATTCAGATATGGCTGAAACCTTTTTACTTACAGAATTTGAATAGTATATGTTCTAACGTTATTTCCTTTTTTAAAAGAAAAGGAAAAATGGGGGGAGGGGGAGACCATACTCCTCGATGTTTCTACTTTGTGAGGAAAAAAATCTCAAATTATATTAGTATCTGATTATAGAAATCACTAGAGATACTCACTTTTATTTTTCAGTCTGCTTACTTCAATGTTTTCTGTTCTGCTAAATTAAAGAGCTGTTACCATAAATCTTTCTTTCCCTTCCCTTCCCCCACTCCTGATGGGTCTTGACCCAAAAGCACCTGCCTGTCTCAGAAGATGTGAGTGATAGAATCTGAAAGAGGGACCCTATTTCTCACCAAACATTTTTAAAAGTTTGGCATCCCTAAACCCAAAGTATCAGTATAGTCCCAGATACATAAAGACTAAACCAGCCTCAGTAGCTCAGAAGGACTACTTCCACTCTGTAACAAGAGAAGGTCTCATTGAAAAAGCTCACTTAGAGAAGAAAACATCCCGAACTTGTATTGAAGATCTCCACAGCTGATCAGAAAGGTCTCAGCTTTTAAAGCCAAGACATATTTGGGGGTATAAGATGTATGGCTCATTTAGAATAGGGCATGTTTTCTTTCTTGCAAGAGGGCCTTCTTAAGGGATGAAAGCTGCAATTCAAAAATTAGGACAAGAACATAACCAGTCTTCCCTCTATATTTGAAAACATGAGAATTAACATATAGGACATCTTGAACAGCATGAACAGGTTATCAATGATGCCAGGCTTCTTCATCAAGTGGAAAGAGGCTAAAGAGCTCTTGAATTTCAAAAGCCTGCATTTCAAAAACTTTGACCAGTTATCCTTTAACACGGGTTTAAGAAAGTAGGAGTGATACTCCAGAATCTTTCACAAAGAGCAATTTCAACATAGGGATGGATAAAGACTTACTTGATGTTTTGAAGCCCATGGACTTGATGAAGAAGCAACCCCCTTCCTGTCTGAGAGACTGGAGAAGAGAAATGAGGTAAGAAATGAGGTATTAGTATCCTTAGGTTACAGGAAACAGGCAGAGGAAATTACATCAGTAGAGAATAATCAGCGGGAATAATCAAATCAGGGTATTAGCCTTTATTCAGATCACAACTTAGAGTGATAGATTTTAAGGCCAGAAGAGAGATCCTTCTGATCCTCTACTCTGACCTCCTACATAACACAGGCCACAGAATTTCAGCAAGAATTACATAAACTTTTGGGTCATGTTGTTTCCACAACTACGTCTACATTTCCAGATCACAGTGGCCTACTATGATTTTTTCCAGCTGTGATTGGTGAACTGCTGTGACTTTTTCTCCCTGATGCAGAACTCACCAGGCTTCCATCACTTATGGGTCACATTGCTGAAATACACTCCCTTTGGTGCTACCCCTGAAGACAATTCTGAAAGTTGATCTCATGCCACATGGAGAAGGCCATTTGTTTTGCAGTGCTTCCTGCAGGAAGCATTTGCAGCTGTGATCTGCACTAGCTGACATTTTGTTTCCAGTTTTCATCCAACATGATAGTTTGGCCTATAAAGGCCAAATGGCTTGGGTCTCAGCTACCTTGGAAATGCCCTGCTCTGCAGCAATTGAAATCAGCTGGTGCTCTCAAAATAGTAGCCCTAGTTTAAATGGGAAGGGGCTGGTGGAAGAGCAAACTTATCATCTGTGGTCAGAGGCAGCTTTTCGGGTAGGTGAAGCAGGAACCCGCCTAGGGCCCCAAGCAGTAAGGGGTCCTGTCCCCAACTAGTGGACAGCAGGGGAGGTCACCTGCTTCGCCTACCCCAAAAGCCACGTATGCCTCAGTCGGCAGCAAGAGTGCTCTGAGCCATGGCAGGTGCAGACAGCCTGGGAAGGAGCCATGGGGGCAAGTGTGGAGCTGGGGGCATGGTTCCAGGGATGGCTGCAGAGAGCCAAGGCTGCTGGGCAGTCAGGGGCTCCCAACGGGGAGCTGGGCCACAGGGAGCCCCCGGCAGGAAGCCAGAACTGTGAGTGGGAGTGGCCACAAGGAGCTGGGGCCAGTGGAGGGAGGATGGGGGGGGGCAGTGTTGTGGCCCCTGGCAGGAAGCCAGGGCCACAGGGGGGGAACCGGGACTGGCAGTGGGGAGCCTATAGGCGACCCCCAATGGGCCTTTGCCTAGGGCCCCAGAGAGCCTAAGGCTGCCTCTGTGATACAGACACAGAAAATCAAGACTTCTGATTGGTTATTTTCTCCACTCACTCAGAGGAAAAAACACAAAGCCAGAATTAGGAGGTCATATTGATGGAGAATGAGGAGACAATCCAGGATATTCTCCTTTTTCATTGACATAATGTACATATACTGAGTAATAATTATTAAAATTTAACAAGGAAACAGTAATAATATAGGACACACACACACACATCTCCCAAGCTTGAATATAAAATCTTTAAATACTGGAATAAAGAAAATAGTTTAATACTTCTGAAGAGAGCAGCAAGGAAAAGGAGTAGCTCTTGTTAAATATTTCCCATACCAGCCCAGTATTTTATGGGCTGGCTTGTGATCTGAGGCAGAGCCTTGTATTTGAAATGCATGGGAAGAACTGTAAATGGTTGGATCAGAATTCCTCCTGGAGGTTCTGGGCCATGCAAGTTGCAGCTCCAGCACTTTTCAATGGGTGCACTGTGTGCTCTCCTATGCCCCCGGCCATGGCTGAGCTGTGGCGCAGCTGGTGCTACCAGCGCATTAGCTCCACTCCTCAGTCATGTTGTTCCTTCTGCTTAGGAAGGAGTGCAAGAGAATGCTTCTTGCATGCACCTCAGCCCTTTGGCATCTGCAAGCTGCCCTATATTTGTGAATATGAAAATCATTCTACTTTGTGTTTTATTGTGTTATTTCATATTCAATGCATTTTGCAAACAATAGCCCAGATTTACATTGTCAGAACCCAGGCTGCAGCCCATGTTGGTGGTAAGTTCATCAGGAGCAGAGGTGCAGCAGTGAAAGCCATCCATAACTTTCTCTTTGCCAGAGGATGGAAAGCTCCCCAGTGCAGGTAAACAGGAGCTGAGGTGGAATATGAGAGGAATAGTAAAGGTTGCAGTGGTGAAGTAGAGGGAAGAAATAGGAAGTATCAGAACACTTTAAAGATGAATGCTTTGGTTCTCAAGAGAGTGCACACTTTCATAAACACCAATGGTGGCATTCACATGAAACTAGGAACCTCTTCCATCAACCCCTGAGCCTGCAAAATCAGACCATATCAGCACATTTTATCTACAGGTGGAAAAAAAGGTCCTCTTTTTCCTTCTGAACCACATAAACTGCCATCTCTGGACCCGGCGAACCCACAGAAAGATTTCAAGATTCTAGCAAAGTTTCCAGGATCTTCTGGTTGGGCTCCCTGTCCCATTGGTCTGCCCAGTTCATGGCCCCAGAATTCTTCTTTGCATTTTCTTCCTCCCAAATGCATTACACGATGTGCTTTCCAGAATCACCAGAGAATTCTGTTTAGCTAATCATGAAAGGAGCAAAATTTCCACCCCAAGCCAGACCTCATTTTATGCCCCAGTTTATTATAGAGGACTTTCCATCCCTGTAACTTCTCATGACATCGCTTGCTGCTCAGAGTGATCCCATCTAGTCACTGAGACATCTGGTCATACACTAAAGTATTGCAAATGACCAAGTTCAACTGGCTCTGGATCTTCTGGATCCCAAGTGAATACCTGAGCCAGATTAAGGCAGGGGCCCTAAGGGCTGCAGCCCTGACCCCGGCCTAAAAGTGGGCCCCACACACTTCCAAGTATCCAGCCCGACTGGTCTGAGTGATGAACTGTGCGCTCACCTTCAGGCTGCCTGCACAGCCCCCAGGCTGGCTGGTCTGCTCACCAGCCAGCCCAGAGTCGGGGCAAGAGTATTGCGGCTTCTGATCCACCCTCCAGCAGCAGCGCCGGCTTCTGGGCACCCCTGCAGGAGAGCCAGCCTCTGGCCCCTCCGCAGGCCCCCATGGCTCTCCCCCCAACAGCATGGCCCGCAGTCCCCCCGTGTCCTCCACAGCTATGCCAGCCTGCACCCTCCCCTTGCAGGTCCCCTGTGGCCTCCCAACAGAACAGCCCCCCAGCTGCACCAGCCTTCTTTCCCCCCCCAAGCCCCCCAACAAGGTGACCCTCAGCCATGGCGGCCAGTGGCAGCATCAGCCAGGGCCCCCCCAACTCCCTCCACAGTGCCAGCTGGGACCCCAGAGCCCCTGACCCTGCACCCCAATATGGGGGAAAGCAATGGGTCCACCCAGAAGGACAATCCCAGGCCCCCCTGGGCCTTGATCCAGCCCTGGTGAATGCCAGTGTCTGAACAATAGCCTCAGGCCAGCTGGCAGCACGCTTGTAAACTGGCCTTACTGTGTGACATACTGTGATATAATAAGAGCAATGCACAGACAAAGCAGAAGGTGTTTTCTGTGGAAACGGTGCAATTGCTCCACTATTCAGTGCAGCGTGTGCAGAGCTATTTGTATAGATAAGTGGCTTTGTCCAGCATGGCCTGTATGCAATGGAGTGCAAAAAGTAGCCCAGATAGTCCAGCCAAGCAGAGGTGGTCTGAGATGCCAGTGGGAAGACTGTGTGTGCCAGTGATTTTCACTCACAGCAGCTTTATACTGGTAGAGACTCCCACAAGGCAGGCTCTGAACCGAGACTAATCCAAATGGAGATTGGCTCACATGTGTATCATTGAGAGCACTTGTGTGGGTGGTCCTGATGAGTGTGGCAGGCAGGGAACATGGTCGTTAGCATCTCAAATTCTCTAGTGTCAGGAAGGCCAAAGGGCTGGTAAGATGAAGCTTCTCTCCTCAGAGGGCAAGGGAGTCTGGCACTTTCAAACAGGATCCCATGCAAGCAGGCTATGTCTGGGATACAGCCAAGACATTGTGGTGGGACAGTGATGACTAATGGTTGGGGCCACAGGGAATGCCAGTCCTGGGGGTAAGTGCAGAGTCAGAGATCAGGGCTTTGGCATAGCTGGGTGTAGCCAAAAGGAGAGTCAATGATCAGAGCCAGATATCAAAAGCTGACTGCCAAAGCCAATGGGTGAGCTGGAGACGTGGTTGGAAGTGGAGCCGGGGTCAGAGTCTGGTTTGTCCAGCATGACAAAGGGCAGGGGCTGATATATGCATAAGAGTAGGCAGGTGCAGGAAGCAAGACTCCCAAATGCACTGAGCAGCCAGTGAGCTCTGGCTCTTGCAAGGTCAAGTAGTAGCTAATGCCACCTCTCCACCAATCAGCCGGTGCAATCAGCCAAGTAATCCCTGGCAGGATCAGCTGAATCCAATGTGTTCCTAGGATGCTGACCCTGCTGCAGGGCATGGCCACTGTCATGAACATGCCCCAAGCTGTAATGCTGGGGTGTGTGCTCGATTGTAAATAGGGAGGAGATGTCGCGACCTGATGGCCCCAGAGCAGTGCAGGGTGCACAAGCTCATCCAGATGCGAAGAAATGCAGGACAGGATAGCAATGGGAGGACTGCCTGATGTAGTATAGTTAATCGGGAAAAGGGATACGCGCACAGAAACCTTATAGCAACATAACTCGCTCTGAAACAGAGTTATGATGCTTTCTAAGTGGATTAACTAAAGTGGGATAAAACACCAGACAAGCTGAATAAATATGAAAAAATACAGTGGGGGGTTATAGCATCTATATAAGACAAACCCCCAAATGTTGGGGCTGTCCCTATAAAATTGGGGCATCTGATCATTCTGGTAATGACCCACTGCCTCCCTGCTGTTGAAGCCTTTTCCTACAGCCTTTTCTCTGCCAAAGCCTAGTGTGTAACCACCTATACCTTGCACCCATATAGACAAGGTCTTCAGGTGTGATGTAGTATATGTTCTGGGGAGCATCCAATTTCCTGGTTCCGTTGTGGCCCCATGCTTATAATGACATTGTAGGACCAGAGTTGATCCAATCTTTGTTTATTTTTTTAATTATTTTCCATGGAAATTTTAAAGTTATTAGCAAAAACTCAAAGCCAAAACTATATGTTCACTGAAAACCTGAAGACTGAAAGATTTCGTCCAAACACCCAAAGATTTCAGCTGAACCATGGGGATGAGAAGACATTTGTCTCCTTTGGAAAGCTGACCCGTTTCACAAACTTTCATCAAACCCCCCATTTTCCCTCGTAAAAGAGTTCTGATGGAAAGTTTCCAACACGCCCTATATCAAATGTCCAGAGAAGGCAGGACAACAGGACGGACACCTGCCCTTGGCCTGACACTTAAGACCTCTGCCCTCACAGTCAGTCTGGCCTAGTGGGTCAGTGGCTTGGCAAAGACCACCACGGATGCCAGCACTGAGGCAGAGTGAGTTCTGCTTCCATGATCCTTGGCCTCTGGCCTGCACTCTCCAGGCACCCTGGGCACACAGGCACAAAGTAGGGGGCAGAAGCTGGGGGTGGTGCCAGCCTTTTTGACAGTTGGACACAGTGAACTGGCTGCTTTTTTGTTTTTATCCCTCAATCCGTCCTGGCTTCGTGGCACCTGCTCAGCCCCTGGGACGGAACACCAAGCAGCAGCAGTTTCTACGCCTGCTCCCCTGCCCTTTGTGCAAGGCGGTTAGGGAGAGGCTGTTCTGCAGGGAAGCACTCCCAGCAGACCTCACAGAGCTAATGTGTGAGGGGCTGCAACCAGCAAGACAGGAGCCCAACCCTCAAATGTGGAGGCCTCCCTGGGCAAGAGAGCCTGGCTGTGGCCGAGAAGCAAACAAAGAGTCCTGTGGCACTAACAGATTTATAGTCTTTAAAAGTGCCACAGGATTCTGCTTCTCTGCAGTAGACTAACACGGCTCCCCCTTTGGAGCTGGGCTGTGGCAGGTACCTCTGAGGGGACGGGCACAGAGCAGTGCGTCTCTCGGCCACTGTGTGGCGCTCCTAGCACAGACATCCGCGGCTCTTCCATTCCCTCGGGACTGTGGCTGCTGAACTAACTCGCGCTCTTCCTACGTGTCACAGCGGGCCCTAGAGCGCAGTTCGGTGTCGCCTCCGCGCCCATTTGCAGGCGGAGAGACTGCGCGCCCCACCTCCCGCGCACAGGTCAACAAACAACCCGCGGAGATCGGAGTCCTCTGCCGCCCCGGCTCTGAGCTGGGGCCCTGGGCAGCCGCCCTCAGCCAACCATGTGCTGAGAAACAATGACCATATTGTGAAAGAGAAAACAGGCGCCCGCTCCTTAGAAAACGCTCTCTCCCCACCGGATGTGTCAAAGAACAACCGCGGAGAAAAGCAGAAGGGAGGCAAAAAAAATCGGGTGCAGGCTGGTAAAGACGGGGGCAGGAAACCCCCAGAGAAGCTGATCTATGTGCCTGGGGCCCAGTAATCCTCCCTCGGGCGGACTACACCACAGTAGATTTATTTTTCAAATCTCAGTTGTGGAGCAGTGTGATTATTTGGGGGTATTACTTACTTACTTATTTTAGCATTAAAACTTCTTCCTCCATGGGCCTGTGAATAATCAAAAGGAACTCACTTTCTCCCCTGGAGTATTCCGTCCAGATTTACAGTCAGCTGCAGAGGCTCCTCTCAGCTCGTGTAAACCCAACTCCGATTCTGCACCGTACCTCAGCCTAGCTTGATGCCAGCTTTATATTGCCCTTTATTTTCTCCTTGCAAATGTTGCTGTCTTGCCTGGGCGTGTTGAGGTGCACGGCCCAGGAATTTATGGTACAGATTCCTCTCTCCCTCCCTCTGCTTCGTCTGGTTAGAAGCTCCACCGGCCCGACCGAATGGATGCAAACTGGTCATTTTAATAAACTTGCCTTTTTCCCAGTCGGAAACAGATCCCCCTCCCCCTTTTAAAAAAGTATTTGCTATTGATTTAAGTAAGTGATTCATCTAATTAAATGGTTAGGGATTTGTTTAATATGATTTTATATGAGCTGTGGCCATTTCCAAAGCAAACAATGAGTTCAAGTACAACATACATGGTTGTGTTACAAGTGTGACCCAGCTGGCTAGGAGATCTTCAGAAAGCAAACAGTCTAAATCTGGAGAGTAAACAGCTTCAGAAACATCCCCAAGTCCAGGTCACTGCAAACAGCCTTTTATTTGTTTTCCCTGGTGTCTAGTAAAATCTGATACATTTCTGCAGCGCTATTGTAAAGTGCCTGGGTTCCTTCTAGTTCTCTTCTAAAGGGGCTGGGGGCTTGTGCGTGTGCTTTTATTTAACTGGCCCTACTGCTCTGTTTATTTCAGGCCACATTTCGATCATCACAGACAGCCCAATGTTAGGGGCGCTGGGGATGGGTTTGCTGCAAAAAAAAGAAGGGGTCTTGAAAGCAGACCTCCTCAAACCAGGCTTTAGTGGCAGTGGGATTGCTCTTTTCCAAGGAGGGAATATTTTATAGCGAATTGTAAAAGCCCAGCGAGACTGGAAAGGACATTTCCGCTCGTGCTGTAAATTCTGGGAGGGAGAGGCGACCTAAAAACCTGACTCGCAAGAGATTTCATTACAAAACATCCTCTCCCCAGCCATTTGTGGGTGGCAGTGCCCTCCTGGGATGGACCCTCCGTTGAGAAGCATGGCACGCTGTTCCCCTCTCTCCGTGTCACCCTGCCCTTTCTTTAGGTGCCATCGATTTGCTGTGGGCCGCTAAGCGCTTCCCCCAATCTCTCTCTCTAGTCAGAGCAACAGGATCGTTTGCCACGAGGCGGTTTTCAGCCTTGGGCGCTGTTGGAACTGCTGTCGTGCGGAGGAGCGGCATTTTCAGGCCATGGGGCTCGAGGAAGGATCCGGCCCGGGGGGGAGTTCCTGATTCTGTCTGAAAGGCGATTTGCAGCCTCGTGGGGCTGTGTTGTGCCGTTCCAATGGGGATCGCTACATAACCCTGTAGCCTTTCAAACCATGGGAGAGAAACTTCCCAGTCCCCATCCTGCAAGCCCCTGTTGATATCAATGGGGAGTGGGACTAGACCCCAGCGCCCCGCTGTGGACCGTGATCAGGTCCTTATTGGGTGCAGCGGTGTAACTCTGTAGATGTTAAATGTTATTAATTTGAGCAAACACAGAGATTCTGCAGCGCGTCTCGGAGGGGAGGAAGGGCAGGATGGGTGAAAAAATGACTGACCCCCCCCCAATTTAAATCAGAAATGTGCGCTCCGGTTAGTTACAAACCCACCGCACAGCGCTCCCTTCTCCCTGGATCTCCCAGCAAGCTACAGCCAGAGAGATCGGGCCAAGTTCCGGAGGAGTAGCCGCCTCAGTCTATTTCAGCCACACAGACAAGGAGTCCTGTGTAAAAGGGCCACAGGATTCCTTGTTTGTTGAGCCAAATGTAACCCTGGGTGAGTCCAGGGCAGCCCGTGGATTTGCACCAGGGAGGAACTTAGCTCCGTGTACGTTTGGAGCGGCAGTGGTGGGATCTTTCTGTCTGGAGTAGTTGCGCAGCACTCTGGAGCTGGCTGGGGAGCAGGGAATATCCCGAGCCCAGCGCTATGCTGTGAGCCTCGCAGTTGGTATTCACTTTAAAGGAGCTTGAAATGGACTCCCCCCCCCCCCCCCCAGCAAAGCTTTGTTGTGCGAAACTAGTTGGGCGAGTTAGGGTGTCGCTGCTCCTGAGCGCTCTGGCCAATGGAACCCGATCCACCCCGCTGTGCGTAAGAGCGCAATTAAGGATTTAACCAAGGCTGTGCTGCGCCCCAGCCAGCAGTCTGCCAGAGACAGAGACAGACACAGACTCCAGCCTCCTCCCCCAGACATGTCTGCTTAGCCCTAAGCAGCCCCAGCAGCCAGCCGTCTCCAAGCTATGACGGGAGTATTTGACAGAAGGGTCCCCAATATCAGATCCGGCGATTTCCAGGCTCCGCTCCAGACCTCTGCAGCCATGCACCACCCGTCTCAGGAATCTCCAACTTTACCCGAGTCCTCGGCTACGGATTCCGATTATTACAGCCCCACGGGGGGAGCCCCGCACGCCTACTGCTCGCCTACCTCGGCTTCCTACGGCAAAGCGCTCAATCCGTACCAGTACCAGTACCACGGCATGAATGGACCCGCTGGGAACTACTCTGCCAAAGCCTACCCAGACTACAGCTACACCAGCCCGTATCACCAGTACGGCGGGGCTTACAACCGCGTGCAGAGCTCTTCAAACCAGTCAGGTGAGACCTGGGGGGGTCTAGCCTGGATTAATGGGGGGGGATCTAGTCTGGGGGGGGACAGCAGGGGAAGTGGACGTGAGGAGGAACGGTGTGGGGGAAGAGTGGTTGCTGGGAAGCCAAAATATCAGAGCAGATTCCCCGAGCGGTATGGATCCTGCCCCGGACTGTCCTAGGCGTGTGGCTCCGTGGCGTTTAATCCGGATCCTGAGCAGCCAGCGATCCGTACATGGTGTGGAAATAATGCCTCCGAATTAATCTGCGTGATTTTAAAACCCCTCTCAGAAGCAGGCGTGCATTAGCAAAACAAATGATAGTAAGTTGCCGAGGCCCCGGGGCTCCCCCCAGAGAAATCTAAGTGACGAAAGAGAAAAAATGTCAGCAGTTTACGCCTCAAATTCCTGTTCATTGCAACAGTGGAAAACTAAACTCCGAAGTTTCCTCTTCCCTCCCTCCCCCCCCCCCCCCCCCCCGGGGGGGCACGGGGGGAGGGAGGGGAGGCGGGGGGGGGGGGGGGGGGGGGGGGGGGGGGGGCAGCCTAGGGGGTGCAGCGGGGCGATCTGGTTTTGGAGAGCTCTTTGTTCGGATCGGATCTCGACCCAGAGGCGCGTTGTGTAACCCTTGCTCCTATTAACATCCCGTTTGGGTGCGGGATTAAAAGCACCCGCTCGCGCGGATCTGCTTCTCTGGGGCTCTCCTTACACACTTGGCGATGCACATCCAGGAGCAGGCGGATACACTGGGGTACCTTATCTTTCCCCTCCCCTCCCCTCGCCCTCCACCCCTCTGTGAAATAGATTGGAGCTCACAAGCCAGGCGCCTCCAGTAGCAGCCCCAGCGGATGGCAGCCTCTCCAGTCGTCATTTTCTAGCTGTAGATAGATATATTGCCTTCCAATTTTTTTCCCCCTGTCGTTTGCTTTTGCTCCTCAAACCCAAGGGAAAATAAAGGCCGCTGGTGCATTGGGTCTATTTATATAAAAAAAAAAAAAACCAGACGCATCTGCGCGCCCTTTGCAGATCGGCAGGGAGATCATGATAAATATAATCGGCCCTCTGTCTGAGCCGGGCCCGGCCACTTTCTGGGGAACTGAAGGAGGCCAGTTTTCTTGTGGGCCTTTGAACTTTGGAGCCCTCAGTATCGCGTCTTCCCTGGCCTGTCTGGGCTCTGAGAGCTGGAATTGGAGACACCGCAGCCTGCCATTCAGTGGCTGCAACTCGCCCGAGGGCTGAGTGGGAAGGGAATTAAATAGATTTACACCCCCCTCTGCCCCCCCCTCGGGGCTGCTTTACACTGGATCTTTAGATTTTTAAAACCCACGAAATAATTGGGGGCTGGAACCGATGTGCGATCCTCGAGCCCGTCCAACAGCGCGCTCTCCCCCCGTGTCTTTCACCAAGCGGGTTAGGGGCCCCGCCATGGTGGTGGGGGCTGGCTCCATTTACCCGGCTAGCCCCCTACATTCCTTCGCCCTCACCCCCAACGGGTCGTGTTTGTGAAGCTGGCGCTCGGTCCGTTCTTGTCTCCATCGGGAGCTTGATTGCTGTGGGGGAAGCTAACCTGGTCTCTTTCTGATTGTTTAGAAAAAGAGGTGGCCGAGCCCGAGGTGCGAATGGTGAATGGCAAACCAAAGAAAGTGCGCAAACCCAGGACTATTTATTCCAGCTTCCAGCTGGCTGCCTTACAGAGGAGGTTTCAGAAAACCCAGTACCTGGCCCTGCCGGAGAGAGCCGAGCTGGCTGCTTCTTTGGGACTGACACAGACACAGGTAACAGCCTCGGGACCTGCTGTCTTTCCTTGTCGGTCTCAGTAAGGCCTTTCTCATCTGCCAGAGGTACCACTGGTGAGCCGGGTCCTGTTCGTTCAGACACAAGGGACAGGCCAGCTTTGCTCTAAATGGGCCGGGTGGGTTTATCTGGCTGTTGTGCAATGCACTAATCTTTGTGTTACACACACCTGTACATTCTTAGGCGCTGGCTGGCTTTCACACCCGGGACCTTTGAAAGCCGGGATTTGTGTAAAGGGGGGGGGGGGAGGTGCGATAGTGCCTCTAGTCTTTTCATAGTCTGCTCGAAGGCTTCCAGATCCTCCGACAGATGCATCTATCTGCGGACAACTCACTGCGTGTGCGCGCATCTGAGGTTGTAAATTACAAACACAACCTGCCACGGTTCCCTTCGGGGCTGGAGCCCTGCGCGGGGAAGAAATAGAGAGATGTGCCGGCCACCCACCTGGCAGTGTTTCTGGGGCGAGCCTGGCCTGCTGATTGCTTGTGGTTTACGATCTATCGCCCCAAAAGATACTGGCACCAAATCAGCCCTTTCCAAGAGGACTGAGCCTGCTCGGTTTCTAGAGCCATCTGAATCAGACAGGTTCCTCTGCCTCGCCTCTCTCCCCCTCGGCTTCCTTTGAAATGTTTTATGAGCGTCTCTTCCCCTCCCATAAACAAAATACTTTAGAAAGAGACGGCGGGTGTTTTAAGGCAGCCCACAGACAAGGCAATGCCTCCCGGCAGGACCCGATCTGCATTCCTTGGACCAAGAGTTGGGGGGGGGAGGTTGGACGGCAGGATCGGGCCCCACCCGGTGAATGTAAATATCACACTGCAGAGGCGATTGCGGTGGGTAATTGACCTGCCGGTGTTTGTAAAGATTTAACCTTCCTCGGCCGAAGCCAACCCCTTAGCCTGCTGCCTAGGGACCTTTCACATTATGCTGGTCTTAATCTTTTGATTTCCCGTCCTCTCAGGTGAAAATTTGGTTTCAGAATAAAAGATCCAAGATCAAGAAGATTATGAAAAACGGGGAGATGCCTCCGGAGCATAGTCCGAGCTCCAGCGACCCTATGGCTTGCAACTCCCCACAGTCGCCTGCGGTTTGGGAACCCCAGGCCTCTTCCAGATCCCTCAGTCATCATCCTCATGCGCCAAACGCCAACCCATCCCCTGCATCCAGCTACCTAGAAAACTCCGCGTCCTGGTATCCCACTGCTAACTCCATCAATTCCCACCTCCAGCCCCACGGCTCCCTACAACACCCGTTAGCGCTGGCCTCCGGGACAATTTATTAGACTATTTCCCCCTGGACTCCTGTGTTTTACTGTTAAGGAATAATAACAAAGGAATGCGCACGGGGGATTTTTAAAGGGAAACAAAAGAAAAAGATTAAATGTGTAAGCTTGTGCATGTAACTTATTGCATTTCAAAGGAGAGCCTTTTTTACAGACGGACGTTTTTTGCTCAGCTGTGGACACTATCAATGGTGCCTTGAAATCTATGACCTCAACTTTTCCAGAGACTTTTTTTCAATGTTATTTTAACCCTGTAAATAAGTGTAGATAGAGGAATTAAACTGTATATTCTGAATAAATAAAATTATTTCGACCATGAGAGACGTTTCCAAAATACCCCTTTTTCCACTGCAAAGGGGGAAAATAGCAGATTTGTTTGGTTTGCTTCTTTGTTCGCAAACTAGATTTGTAGGGCCCGAGCCTTGGGCAGATAAAGGCTTAGAGGAGCAATCTCTTTGAAGGCACTAAGGACTGCGAAGGTTTCCAGGATCTAACCCATCTAGAGTCCCTTACTAGGACCAATGGTTCGCTTCCATGTGGGAAACGGGCTTTTCAAAGACGATTTACACTTGAAGCGACATTACTTTCAGTTTAAAAGAAGGTAGCAATTGTATCACTGGGAAAGGGAAATCTCTCAGTGAAGCCCCCCTGAATCCTTCGCTGAAAGCAATTAGCCTTGAGAACCGCGCTCTCCAAAGCTCATCAGTCGTGGTGTACCTTAGGGTAATTATACAAATTACATTTCCTTCAAAGGAGGCTTCTAAATAAGAGAAAAGGATAAAATGAGGCAAAACTCCCCTTGTGCCTATTAGAAGCTTGTGTCGGGCAAAGGCCTCGGCAAGCTACCATCTGAATGAGGGATTTTGGAGGAACCTTTTAAACTGCATTCAGGGAAAAGCCTAGAACTCGGAGCGATCATTATCTTCTTCATATTTAAAGTCTTACTGCAATTAAGGGGGGCAATTTTCAGATAACAGGCTGGAGATCGGATAATGGGAAAGGAAAAATGGCCTGTGAGGTTCCCCACAATACATGGGGGCGTCAGTGAGTGTATTGTGTGAAGAGCGTGACTTCCAAAATGTGTGCCTTAATGCTGGCCTCCTCTGATACAGAATAAAAATATCTCAACACCCTTTATAACTATTTATTTTCACCTTGAAGAATTCCTCCCTTTTATATATTGGATAGACAAGCGCCACCCCATCTGGGGAAGCAATGTCACAGCTGCGTTTACATAGCCGCATGGAGTGGTCTGTAATAGCATTTGTTCCCAGTGTTGGCCTTGGGCAGAGCTGAGTAGAGCTCGATCGATATGAAAACCTGGATTAACTATAAGAAAAATTATTAGAAATGCATCGCAGTGCAGCTAAATATGACAGAGGCTCTTTCTGGGTGGTGGAGGGGGGATTAAAACATAAAAAATTACATCCTGTCATCTGAGGATTTTGTTCCAGGGCTTGGAGAGGAAACCTGAAAGGACATGCTTAGTGCCCTCAGGCACATTTACCTGTCTCTAGTCCCTTCTTCCCCCGGCCCCCTCCTTCAGTTCTCGGCTGCTGTTCTTCTTCTTCCTCTCCCCCCAGGAGAAAGAAACCAAGGCTTGCTGGGTGTGGGGGTTGACAACTGACTTTTAATACAATGGATTAGTCTGTTCTTTAGAACTTTTTGGACGTTGGGAAGGTGTGTGAGTGAGTGAGAGAGGTTTATACCCACACACGCGGACACACACATGCACAGGCAGCGTGCAATGATTTCCTGACCGTCCCTCTAAATAGCGATGGATGGCTTTACTTGGGGCTGGAGATGGCTTATCTGTAAACATTTGCTCCTTTTTTTCCCCTTTTGTTATTTTTTTTAACGTGCTGTTGCGGGGGCAGCCTCCTCGATTCATACTCTGTTCCCTGCACTCCTCTGCTACTTGTTAGGTCTTTCCTGCTGATTTCACTTGTCAGATTTTGGGATTTCCATCACCCTGAAACTGCTGCGAATGCTCCCCTTTTATCTCCTGCTAACTTCCTCTTCAGTAAAGAAAGGCTTGCACTTTCTTTCTTCTTGTGTGCTTTTTCTGGCGCTGCTCTGGCCAGGGTTTTTGAACCTGCTATAGACATAACCCTCCTTTTTGTGATGTTCTCTCCTTTTTTCAAAGGTTTGGACACAAGAAGTGGAAAGATATTTTCCAGAGTTTCCCCAGCCCATCTTCCTTTCTTCCTTTTCTTTCTTATACACGATCCCAGGCATTTTGGAGGGTGGGGGAGAGAAACAGAGAGAGGGCATTTTATGGTCAATCTTGACCTTGAAGATTTGGATCTGGGAATATTTAGCCTGTCACTAAAGGCAACGGCTCCCGGTTCTGAGCCGATACAACCAGCTCTGCACGTAGATAGTTGGATTCGGCGTCACTCCCATTCCAGAATTTAATTTCTTCTGATGAAGTCCCTCCCCCCCATTTCCTCCCCCAACTCCCAAACGGACTCGCCATGGTCCGGTTGGCGCTGGGCAGATCCGGAGCTCGCAGGCCAGGTATGTGAGGAGAGGGGCTCCGTGTGACTCCCCCAATGTCTGCTGTTGGAGATGCACAGGACTGCAACACGTAGCTCTGCACACCGCATGGCCGGTCCATTGAAGGAGCTTATTTGTGCAAGCCAGCAGCAGATGCGTGGCATATTTACATCTAGCTAACGCTGCTGGGACCTGCCTGCACTGGGGGTCTCCCTTCTTTCCCCTCTGAGCAGAACAGGCGCCCACCCCGCTCCTTGGTGCCATTCCATTCTTGCCTCTCCGGGGCGAGATCAGATGAACCGGCCTTTGTCTCCTGACCGGGTTGTTCTCGGCGGAGGGTTGCTTTTTTTTCTTTGCCTGGCGGCCTTGTGAAGGAGAGGAGCCACATTCCTGTGGGTGCCGAGCGGCTCCAGGGCTGAGCCGCAGGGCCTGACACACACACACACACACACACACACACACACACACACACACACACA
>ML685951.1:394641-404653 GCA_007922175.1 Pelusios castaneus
ACACACACACACACACACACACACACACACACACACACACACACACAGAGCCCCTGCTGATCTCTCGCTAGTCCTGACCCTGCATCCACACACAGGAGCTCACCCACCCACACCGAGCTCGCCCTGGTGCCGCTGGGAGACACGCACAAAAGCCCAGCTTCGTCTCCGCGCTGCAGCGTCCGCCTTGGCAGCCGATCCCTCTGGATGTCCCAGCTGCAGATGGAAGATGAGTCGTGCGGGAGCTTCCTGCTGATCCTGTGCCTGGGAGGACCCTTAGCACAGACCAGCCGTCCACTCCTGGTCACTTTCCCCATCAAATCTCCCAGGCACTTCAGCTCTGAGAGGCGCCCAAGTTTCCATCCAAGCACACACGCCAACCTGTCACCACATAAACCCCAGCCAGCTCAGGCCGGCCCTTTTCTCGCTTTCGCTTCCCTAGCTTTCCCCCAGTAAATCACCCCGAGTTGCACTACTCCTTTGTCCAGGCCTCCAGACGTTCCACATTTCAGATCTGGCAGCGCAGAGGCAGGAATATATCAGAAACGTGCATCGCACATGTGGGATTTATTAAAGATTTCTACCACGCAATTTTGCGACTGACAGACTTTGGGGTGTTCAGTTGTGGATTACAGAACATATATGGATTGCTTCGGGGACGTTAAACACACGCACACCTCCTCGCTTTCAGTCCTCTGAGCGGTGACTGCAGTAATGAAATAACCTGTTTTATAGGTCAGACAAGAACCGTGAAGATAGGAATTGGGTAATTTACATGAAGCCTCTCTTTTTTTAAAGGGAGATCCCGTCTTACAGCAATTAAATGTTTCTGTTCTTTGTTCTGTTGTGCCTCTGTTTACATGTGATTTATGGGGATAAGCAGTATTTTATCTGCCAAACCCGTCCACCTTATTGAGTCTGATCCACATCCTAAACCACGAGTTATACCGAGCCGTGAAATACCACACATTACTACCTTTAACCAAAGAAAAACACCTCCATCTCACCCTAGAGTTTTCCTTTCATTTGGGTGAGGAATCTCAAACTGCGCGCTGCCAGCCGCCAGATTAAATTCAGCTCTCGCTGAGCACGGGGAACTGCAATCTGAAATATGGCTTGTTGCACATTATAGGGTTTCACTGTTTTCTGCCGCTCAGAAAAGACCTCAGCCTGTGCGTTTGCAACAGTGAGCTGTGAAGCGAAGTGTTTCCAGTTACTGAGGATCTGGCCCTAAATTCCAGAAAACTTGTACCGTGTAATGTATTTTATAGGCTTTCGACTTGTAATATTCATTGGTCCTCCCCTTTTCCTTTCTTCACGCTATTCTTATAGACGTTCACTAAGAACAGCCACATAAAATTCGCATATTAACAGTAACATTATTAACATTGCCTAGAATGACTCTAGCCCCTAAAGGTCATAAATCCAAACTGCCTGGGTCAATGTCACTTTATAAGGAGCCCAAGACAATGGATTTTGTAAGAGCCGTTGTACTTTACCTATACAGCAGTTCGGACTCCTTTTCAGCTGTAATACTAGGTGGCTGTGGGACCACCACTAAAGGAAAGAAAGTATGTTGTTTCCTATACAACAATCAAGGCGTCCTCTGGCACTTTTAAAGACTATAGCAATGAAAGTCTTTATAAGTGCCACAGGACTTCTTGTTTGTTTTGCTGAACTAGACTAACCCAACGACCCCTCTGGATCATTTCCTACAGTGATTAGCCCTCAGTATGTATCTCCTGGCTTGATTTGTTTTAAGAGGTTTACAGCCCTGGTTAGCAAACAAACAAAACCACATTGAGGATTTGGCCCATGAAAATGAAGAGGTCGGTTTGTTTCGCATTCGGGGTTAATATAAGCTAATCAGGAGACTAAAGCCAATAGACCAGCGAGTTAACCTTACTAGTTGTTAGGCCGCCGTATTAGTCAGACTCTTTTGTTTAATTAATTACAATTAAGGCATTCTCTGCTAATTTCCTGTAGGATTCCTGATGAGTTCTCCACTGAGTGAACTCGAAAGGGAATTAGGCCTATGGGTTCCAAGCTGCCATGATTTCTCCACGATGCAAATGTAATTTGGATTTTTAAATGTTATTATTGTTGTTGTTAGCACAAAGAAAACGTTTCTGCTCCCAGGAAAGTGAGGCGCACATGGTGCAATCAGCTGAGAGAAAGCAGTCACTTCATTGACACATTTGTTTTCTTTTGGGTATGGGAAAGAGCACAGGGGTTTTTTAAACAACTGTTTGGGACGAGAGGAGCTGAGGAAAGGAACCGGTTCAGTCATCAGCTAGCAGAGGAATCAGCCCTTGAATACACAACAGACTCACACGATTTAAGACCGGAACACGTAACACCGCAGACCACTGATTTGCTATTTTCTTAATTCCCGCTCTTCTTATTCCCTATGAATCAAACAGTCTTTTGTCCTTCAGAGTTTGATTTGATCGCTACTGTTCACATTTCACTTTTGTATTTTTCTCTTCATATACTATTACTCATTGAGTGCCCCGTGAAATTACAATCGTACATTTTCAACTCAGCAACCCATTTGCAGTGCAAAAATAGGGTCTAAATAATGGCTGAATTAGCCCTACTGGACAGTTTCAGATGTAACACTCTGTAATAATTATATTGCAGGCTGGATTAGGATGCTATTATCATAATCTGGACGTTTACAATTATCTGTAATTTGCAAAGATGCGCCAGGTCTTGATTACAGCAGGTTTTTTTTTATCAAGCTAACCATCACTAAACAGTGACAGTAATAACAGCTAATTTTGCTGGCAATATAAGAGGTGCTGGGGTGTGCAAACAATTTCACACCTGGATGTGCTCACTCAACCAAGAATATAGAGAAAGAGCTTCTGCCCTGAGCCTCAGAAAAATATTCTACACTGCTTCTGTTCAGTATAGATTTCTAGACCCTGATCATTGCTTAGCAGATTTTCATTGGGGGTAAGTTTTTATTTATTGTATACTTCAGCGCATCTTTACCTTCTCCCGCTCTCGTGGTTACTTTTGCTGCTTTGGGGATTTCTGTAGACCACGGTTTCATAGATTCAAGACTCTGTCCTTTTATGAGTATTTCTACATAGTCAATGGGATTTGGGCTGGATCTTGTTCCGAGTTCTGTAACATTAGCTTTCAATCCACAAGCTGGGACCCTTTAGGAAATTCTCTTTCTGTAGCTATGTTCGCCATTCGGCTCGTTAGACCTTCCGGGGGGACCTGGTTTCTATTTAGATGGGCTGGAAGAAGCCGGATCGCTGTACGGCAATAAAGATGCATGTAAATCGTGAATCCATTTTTTAACCGCTAGTCAAAGAGCACCTCGTATTCACTGTAAGAAATACACCGTACATTTCCAGAGGCAGGCTGTAGTTTTAACCTTTCCATTTAACTCAGGCGATTTGCTGACTTATTGCAAGAGAGGTAGAGTTTCTGAGCAGGCAAGCATTGTTTCATCTGCAAATAGGCACCTCTAACCTACCCCTTGATTTAAAGCTCTTACCTTTTAGCTGAGAAGAAGGGGATAGGCTTTAAAAGGAGCCATAATTTTATTCCTGGCGGAGCCAAACTTGAATGTACCCCAAAGACTTAGAAGGAAAATGTATTGTTTATTCTACATTATACATGCAGGCTGCTGAACACCAGTTACATGAAACCAAAATTGTAGGAAGCCATAAGGAGGGAATAATGAGAGAATTGTTCCGATTCTATCTATAGATGACGCTGTTCCATGAAACTCTCTTTGGGTGGCAGCTCTATAATGTTAGATGGCACCGTCTTTGCTATCATTCGCTCACTATATTTCTCTTGGAAAGGCCCGCTTGTGTCATTTTCCATGTCACATTTACATTTTACTGCTGAATTGGGTTAGTTGTTACAAAAAAAGTCTATCCTTGAAATAATCATAAAGCACAAGAAAGATTTGATCACATTTTTCCATGAAGCACGCCACAATGCAGTGACTATTGACAGAGCGTGCACGTGTATTTTATAGTACAAAAGTAACATCTTCTTCAAAACACAAGAGTAAAGCTCCTCAGATGTATCGTATTTATAGATCAGCCACACTGATTAAGTCAGTGGCTAGGAAAGGGTTAAGTATTAGCCCACGCAATTAAAGGACTACTGCTGTATTTTTGAATTGTGATAGAAAGGGTCCTCTTGGGAAGTGGTATGTGTGATTGAAGAGATAGGTAGGTAGGTACTGGCTGTATTTCAACTGGTTTTAGGATTATCTTGCATAAACAGAGGTTTGGTAGATGTACACTGGAGTTTCTAAAAGATAAAGAAATACTGTCGGTTTAAATGTATGGAAGCTTTCTTTCTCACGTTATTTGAATAATTCAGTGAGATCCACTACCAGCTGTACTTCTGAAGCCTCTTCCATTCTTATCAGCATTATAATTTTGGTTAATTTTCAATTTTAGGTCCTACGTCTCTGCAATTTGTGTATGAATAACAGAATAATTTTCCTCTTTTGTTTCGCCTTTCCTGTTCCTGAATCTAAATAAAGATGGCTTTTTAGTATTAAAAGTGGAAGAAAATTACAGGTAATTATCTTTGACGGTAAAAACGCTGTAATCAGCGGGCTACATGAAAAATTACTCTAATTATGGCTGCATTTAAGAGAATGGGAAAAAAAACCTTCTTGTGGATAAAAACCTTAAATTGTCCCCAATGTCTGCTTCAAATTGGATGGCACTGCAGCTGGAGGCTTTGTTCAGAATTGATCCTAGGGAGCGCTGAACCCAAAGTTTCACAGTAGGAAGGGAGAAAAAAGAAAAGAAAACATTTTTCCTCATGTAACAATACGAATGGTAGAAAATGACAAGACTGATCGGTTTTAAACCATTCTGAGGACTGACTGAGCGTGGAAGTTGCTCAAAAAAAAAAAAAAAGAACTGGTATATTGGTAAGTAGTCTTTGCTTTGTGTCTAATTATAGTGACTGTCCTTTTGCACGACTGTATGTAGCTGTCATTATATGGAGCACTCTGAGTATCTCTATTGACTTCTGATAAATGGCTCAGTGGTTTCAAGGTTCATAATTTGAAGGATGCCCAGGTCTCTAGCCATTAATTCTCGCAGTATGGGGCTCGTGTGAGGAAAGGACTTTCATTTTCATTATTTCTGTGCTTTGCACAATGTCATAAAGATATAATTCGCCCCGGACAGTGCATTCTATACCTATGCACCTTTCAAGCTTTGCAAAATGTAGCACAGCTTTAATTATCTGTCTGTTAATCAAAAAGACAAGGGAAGGCATCTCTTTTCCCCTCCCCTTCCACTCCTAGCTGTGTAGGAAGTAATGCAAAACACTGAATTTTACTTTGAGGTAAACCTCAGATTAAATGACACCATAATGTTTTTCCAATATTGGAATTGCCCAAGTCTCTTAAACTAAGAAATGACCGGGAAATTAGAACCATCCATGATTCTCCTTGCAGTAGTTATATATATTGTCTGGGGTTTATTCTTTTTTAAGAAAAATCTTTTCAAGGGCTTACTGATAGATATATTGCTCTCTGTGTCCCAAAATGTGTGAATATCTCGCTATCTAAAGCGTGTGTGCATTACAATGTGTACAGAAATACAGGACACATGGACGTTTTGTGGCTTTTACTCTATATATGAAAGAAGACAAAAACATACAAAGTATATTTACAACTAAAATTCAGCCATATATACAGAAAGGTTGCTCAATATAAACGAATCTATAGCTTAGTGAATGAGAATGCCACCAATCAAGTACCGAACCTTTCAAAGCCATAGATTGGTTGCTTTGGTGGGTTCCTCCTTTGCCTTTTCCTGTTCATTTTCAAGGGACTTTGGGATGGGAGATTGTGGGGAGAGATCTGAGGGAGAGACAGTGGTTTCTTCTTGGTTGCTGTCCATTCCGTTTTGATAAAGCATGCAGTTTTTGCTTCGTGGTAATGTTTTAATCTTAACAGTATATTTTCCTTTTCAAGGAATTTTTTTCCCCCAGTCTGTGTTTGGTGAATACAAACACAGGAGCTTCAATAGCGTCTCTTTCATCATGTGATATCTTTAGCTCATTAAACAAGTAAAAACGTTGCCATGTATACTCAGGTTCTTCTTGTGGGAAAAGTCTGTAAAAAGTTTACTTTGACGTATACTCCAAAGCGATGAGGCTGGTACCTTCGAGTCCAAATTAAAATATCCTAAAGAGAAGTGTTTTATGTGCTCCAGCACGAAAAAAAAAAGTCTCTTTCTGTTCAAGATCAATCACTCAGGTTACTAAAAGAAAAAAAAAAAAACGCAACCCCCAATCTTGTCTTCTTGCCACACATACAAATTCACACAAAACCTGTGAAATTGGCACCGTTGGCAAGACAGCAGCCTGCTTGCCATGTCCAGACTAGGGCTCCTGATAGATTATTTCTCTTGGACAATTCACATCATCTGTGGTCTCTGCATTGTGTCTTGATGTGGAGAAGAATACCAGTGAGAATAACCAGGCATGTAGCTGTTGGGAGGCATACTGACTCCCTTGGCAGAAGCTGAAACGTCCCAGACTGGAGGGAGAGCTGGCGACCGCGGGGACAGGGCAGCGGAGCCTGGCAGAGGATCGCTCTCATGGGGATTGCTGCCTTGCTTGAGCAGCTTCTTAAACTTGGAGCGTTTGTTCTGAAACCAGATCTTTACCTGCAATCAAAAGGCAGCAGATATTAAGCCGCTGACGAGCACCTAGCTGACAGCAGGAAGCACCCCGCGGAGTTGATTTTGGAAACATGGAGGGTCCTGGTTTTCCAAATGGGAGAGATGGAGATTTGGGGTGAAACTGGCATTCTTGGCGGGTCAAATGCGACAGCATTCGAGCGAACGCATTGTTAATAAGGGGGGGGGGGGGGCTGGAAATCGAGATGTAGGTTTTTAAATTGTTATTGAGTGCCCAGGCGATAATTGGAGCACAACAGAATTTCTTCTGCGTTAATGTCTCACACGTATGTGTGTGCACATTTAAGTACGCACCCACAGACCTATATAGGGACATATGCATGCATACATACACACGTGCACAAACAGATCCTATTCCTCATTCAGAATTTGGGAAGTCTTTAGAACATCTGGGCAAACTTGTCAAACAGAGGGAATTATATGAACCTGGGCAAGGAGACACAGCAATAGTCAAAGGGCATGTTAAAAGTAAAACCCGAATCAGACAACCCTACCACCAAGCTGCCCTTGGGGAAGGGGCTGAACAGAACAAGTACTTTAGCTTCCTTTTAAAACCAGTTTGGGGTGGAAGTTACCTTTCCAGAAAGAGTAAGTGACATAAATCACGCGGTGTCGCATCTCTAGCCAAATAAAACTCCCATAAATTGAGCTTTCCCGGCAGAAGATCTGAAGGAGCGGGCCCTCCATGTTAATCTGATACCTCGGTGTCATTTAAATATTCAAACTCTGGGTCCAGCAAGGTTTACAGGCAGTCTTGATGCAATGAGTCAATGGGACTCCCGGTTCGCCTGCAGATTTTCAGGATCGGGCCCACACCTTGTGTGGGTCAGCACAAATTCATGTGTACAATAAGCACATATATTTCTATGATTCGCGTCCTCTCGGGATTTAAAAATTGCTCAGGTAAGCTACTCTTGCCAATGGCAATTATAAAATATTGAAATTGTTCATTAAAGTCATAAATCCACCTAAATGCGTTTTAAATGAATTGATGCCATTTATCCATTTGCTTTTCTACTAACCCCTGCCTGTGAAGTCTGTAATGCCTCATGCGTCTTTCAAGCTGAAATTAGCAGAATATCACAGCTACACAAACCACACTTAACTATGGCTTAACCTGCTATAATTTTGTACACGGTTGTCTTTTGATCTTCAGAGCCATTATCACCTTTGGTACATTTTGCCCAAGGGTAACCACTACATTTGAGTGAGTCATCCAGGATGAATTAACTATTGGTTTCGCGGGTATTTTCTATGTGCTTGCGCTTTCTCTGTCTCTATATGTGGCCACGATCTGGCTCTTTATTTTACCTCTGCCTCAGGCCCATGGTTTTCTTGCCTTTTTTTTGTGTTCTTGTCAAAATCGAACAATTTCATATTGATTCAGTAACTATATTGATTCATTTATATATATATAATTGTTCCATCAAAGGGTAGAACTTGATACCTACTCGGCAGGGGAAAATGCCTATTCGGTCAGTTATTTCAGGAGCAAACCGTTTACTCTCTACTGCGTAAGAGAACTCACAACACGTAAGGAATAGTAGTAGCGTTTGTGTTACCTTTTCTACTCTCATGTACAGAGGGCGAGACTTTTAGTGAAGATCTCTCTTTGCTTGGCCTGGGTATGACCAGGCTTGCAGTGATTTGGGTTCCCAGTAATTTACCTGTGTCTGAGTAAGTCCTAAGGAAGCTGCCAGTTCAGCTCTCTCTGGAAGTGCCAGGTACTGAGTCTGCTGAAAGCGATGATTTAACGCCTGAAGTTGTAGACTGGAATAAATGGTTCGAGGTTTCCGTATCTTTTTTCCTTTCCCATTGAATCTGATTTCGCCGTTTTCAATCACTGTTGTTTTTTGCTGATCTGCAAGCAAGCAAACAAACACATTTGAAATATCAGCGGCGCAAGGAACGCTGCTTAGCAGTTTCAGTGGGGCAGTTTGTTGCCGACAGCCCCCCGCAATAACCCCATTGCCGTTTCGATCCCGTTGGCACAGGGTGCCCCCGTTCAGAGTGCTTCAAGGCAGGCAGGGATTTCTCTGATCAGAACAGCGCGAATCAAGAAGCTGTCCCGGCTTGTTTTCCTTGCAAAAATGCAGCATTTGCTTCATGAACGACAGGCTAGGTGCACAGGTGTGTTTCCACGGCTAATTGCTCGCCAGTTTGGGGGCCAGTCACTGAGTTTTCCCAGTCCCTTTTTTCCCCTTTCTCAGATCAATACATAAAAATAATCTGCTAACTGCAGGGAGGAAAAAAGCAAGAACAAACCCATCCTGCATCTTTTCCTCGCTGGGGGTGAAGAGTCCTTTGCCTAAAGCCGATCACCCGGCGCGAGGTCAGCAGGGAGCACCGAAGGTTGTTGCCTTTAGCCCTTGGCCGACGATGGGATCTCGGCAGCCCCCAGACGGCCGGAGCCGGCTGCAGAAGCAGGGCGCTCGGCGCCAGGCAAATGGCCCGTTGCACGTTCTTAATGTAATTTACCCGAGCCCTAGGCCAGAGCTCGGTGTATATTAATGGGCATCGCAAACACACACACACACCGCCGCCACAGAGCCAGCAGCAGCGAGGCAGCGCAGCGATCGCCCAGGAAAACGGGGCCGCATGAGGCTGCCTGGCCCCCCCAATCTCCCCGTCGCCTCCAAGCCGCACGGCACCTGGACGCCACTGCAGGCGTGCCTCCCTGCACCGCAGAAGCTCGTCCACACGTCGGCGAATCCGAAGCGGAACCGAAGCGAGGGAGCGAGGAACCGGGGCCGCCCAGGGAGCGGATGGCTCCGGCCGGGGCTAGGAGTCGAACGCGACGCGACCGCGGCCTCGCTCACCTGCATCGTCCGCCCGCGTCTGGCCGGCCGCGCCGCTGCCGTGGTAGGACTGGAGGTACGGGCTGTGCTGCGAGTGGCTCACGTAGGGGTAGGCGGCCAGCGAGCGGTGGCTGTAGGAGTTGCCGCTGGCGGGGTAGGGCGCGCCGTGGTGGTGGTGCTGGTGGTGCGGGTGCGAGCCGGCCGCCGAGTGCAGGCAGTGCAGCGGGTAGTGGGCGCCCGCCATGGCCGGCGAGCTCTGCTGGGAGTGGGGCTGCGGCGGCGGCTGCTGCTGCCCGAACTCCATGAAGGCGGATTTGGAGGAGTCCTGCGCTTCCAGCCCGTCAGCCATCGTAGTCATGGTCATCATCAAAGTTTGGGCGTGAGAGAGCGGCTCTCTCGGGCTCGCCCCCCGCTCGCTCGCGCGCTCCCCAGCCACCTCAGCCTGCACCCCGCGCGGGGACGGGGAGTGACTGAGGGAGCTGCCTTTTTTTTTTTTTTTTTTTT
>ML685951.1:408273-435502 GCA_007922175.1 Pelusios castaneus
ATCTATCTATCTATCTATCTATCTATCTATCTATCTATCTATCTATGACAGTAAACTTGCGCTTTGCCTTTGGGTTTTGAAATACTGAGTCCCATCCGAAGGCTGCTGGTTCACACGGGAGGCGTGTTTCCTACGTCTTATACTTTTGACATTGTTCACAAGCGTTAACTGCCCGGTAATGACGATTCCACAACAAATAAGTAAAAAGCTGACTGATTAAACCCGTCCTTCGTTGGCAGCTCGACTCTGCCTTCATTATTTACTGCTCCCAGAGAGCGGAGGAAAGCTACACAAAATCTCTCTCCCTGCATGTGCTGATCAGAGGTTGGTTTTTTTTTTTTTTTTTTTTTTCCAGTCTCATAAGCCTGTTTACCCCAAAATACATTTACTAGTCTCTTGTGCCAGGATGTCATATTGCCATCTCCTTAATAGCAACTGAGTGGGAAGCAAAGGATCCCACAAAAAGAGGTCACCTCCTCAATATGAAAGAAAGCTATTTTAAGGAGAAGCTGGGACTTAAACGCTGCCAGTCCACGAGTAAGAGCGGAGCGGAGGTTTTTCTGGATTTCAACCCACTAGCATCATAACAGACAGGCAGGCGTCAATGGCTTTCTATTCTGCTAGTGTGAAGGAAGTGGCAAGGGGGGGAAAGAAAAACCCCGAGCCTGCAGATGGATCACACACGCAGCTTTCTATATTGTAACGTGGATCAAAATAATAGAAATCAGAAGGGAAAGACCCGCAGAAAGGCAGCCACTGTCTCTCGTACAGATTTGTAGCGAAGCCTTCGCTGTAATTAAAACCTTACAGCGAGATTAATTCAGTGTGTTGCTCTGCAGCGGTTTTTTTAATAGTCAAAATCCGCTTTTAAATTGAGGTAAGCCTAAAGACTATTTCTGCGAGGCTGTCCACATTTGCCAGGGGATGGGAAATAATGCTGATGCCCAGCTGCTTCCTACCTTCTCTCAGTGATCGACTTGGCTGGGGAACATGATCAATAAGGGACCGAGCGAAAGCTTTTAGTGGGGAGCTAAGCATGGTTGTTTTGGGACGGAGGGGCAGATGTATACAACAATAATATTATGAATATTAAGCAAAGCACACCAAACTCATCGCGTCCAGCTCTCTCTGTCTCACACACACACGTGTCACGAGGGAAAAACCTCCAGGATATCTCGCAGCAATCTCAGATTGAATGTCCCCCCAAGTGTAAATGATCGGTGCCCTCTCTCTCTATTAGCAGTTGGGTGACAGACAAGAGAAACTTGTGCTCCCCCCGCTCCTCACTGCCCCCTCCCCTTTGAAAACCTTCCAAAAATTAAGAGTAATATTTCAAGATCTGTCAAGATGTCTCCAAAGCTTTTCTTTGGCACGCCCCCCTAGCGCTCTGCTGGTGCTGAAATAAATGTTTTATTATATAGGGGGAAAAACCCTCTGAAAAAGACACGTTCAAACTTCGAAGTGCCCTACTTGGAAGAGTTGAGAACCTAATGTAAACTCTAGGCTCCTTTAAGTCAGCCACAGGCTACAATTTTTCTGCGGTACCAGCCAGTCTACCCCCAAACCAAACTCAGCGCTCAGGGTTTCAGAATTCTTCTACCTTCCATTGACCGAGCCGTATCAACAGAGGAACATCTCTCTTAAAACACAGAGGGCTTCTCGTAAAATTCACAATTAGTGTGTCACTTCGACGGCGTTTGAAAAATCGCCAGCTTCTTGGCAAGTGAAAGCAGACGCTTTAATTGCAGCAAATTATCGCGATGTCCTCTTTTCATTTTGTTGCGCCTCAGTTTATTTTTAGTAGGCTTCAGATGCCTACACATTTCCCTTATTGCGATCAGTGCAATTATTTACTCTACCTTCAGGGATGCATTTACCAAGCACTGAATGGAAATGTAGTAAACACTGAAAAAAGTAAGTCCAGTTATTGAGGTTTATTTAATATTAAGGACAGTAAATATTGTGGTTTTATTTTTCTTCAGGCAGACCTCATTATATGGTATAGAGTGCAAGGAGCTGTTCCTATTTTTCCTTTCAATATTTTTGCTTCTTTTTCAGGATGCTGGTAGAGTATAAAAACAAAGCTTAAAATTAAAACGGAACAGGTCATCCAGAGGGATTCATTATCTAAAACTCTCAAGAGGAAAATCCAAGCAGAAACTCATGTCTGGGAGTTTTAAAAAGTAACAGTCTCTTTAGCAACCTTCTCTCCCAAATTCCTCCTGTTCTGATCATCTATTCTGGAGCAGAAAAGCTCTTGAAAATGTCACTAACGCACTTTCACTGGAATACTGAGTAGTTCGCCTGCTTGATTAGTTGATCTCACACACAACACTGAGATTTAATTTTTTGTCACTTTTCCTAAGCTGGATGGTGCAGTCCCCTGAATCGTCATTCCAGGACAAAAAGCATCCTGCACTGAACAAATACAATAAGGGACGAAGGGAAGAGGGTAGGGCTATCCCAGATACCTGCAGCACTGAAGGAGGGAGGTATGAGAAGGTTCTGACGGATATGAAACATACCAGATCTGGATTAACTTGCCTGTTTTGTGAATTGTCTGCATTTGAAAAACCAGCCCTCCTCCGCTGTGCCCCAAGCAGGTTTTGTTACCAGCGCCTTTATAAATGTATTAGTCCCCCCTCTCCTTCCTTAAAGATCCGTTCAGTTTCCTTTATTCACCACTGGAAGATCTTCACTCTCTGTGAAATAAAACAAAAAAGCCCCAAAACTTTTTTTTTTCTAAAAAATGAAATTTTTAATTTTAAAATAACCTCACTTCGTATCGTGGAAGTAAATGTCATGGTAGGATCTATTTTGCACAATATATAATGCCTCAGAGCCGAAAGACATTTAATTAAAGCCATATTAAGACGTACAGTTAAAAGCGAAGTCCTATCACCACATAGCGTAATTCATATTCGGGATACAGGACAGAATTCACATTCCTTTAGTGCAAATACATCGCCTTGACATGCCTCTCTGAGGCCTGCCTAATGTAAGAAACAACACAAAGGGCATCAGACAAAATCAGTGCCGGAAGCGCCAATAAACGGGGTTCATTTATTTTGCCTAAACACCTTGTTCTCTGGTTCAGAATTTCCCATCAGAATGATTTAAAGCACCATAGATAAGATAACAGTTGGTACAGGAAGCGGGTCAGTTTAAATTTCTGGGACAGTTGTATGACAGGATCACTTCGCTCTGGTTGATGATGTCTTGCTTGCTGGTTTTGGAAGACATAGATCCCCAAGTGTAAGACACATGGCACGTTTCAGGAGAAAGAGGGTTCTCTGGGCCCTTTCTAAAATGTATTTCAGATCACACGAGAGAAAGGCAGGGGTTTGTTTTTCATCATCGAGTACCTGCCACTAGCTAAATGGTCTTTCTATGCATGTGTTTAAGGGACTGGGCTAGGGACTGAATTCTTAGAAAACCAGGTACAAACGCCCAAGCAACCTGTTTACTCATTTAAATGCCAGACTTTGGAAATGGTTATATGACACACGGCTGATTGGGGTGTGTTTGCACCATCACTCCAGTCATGGGATCTATAAACTTTTATTCTCACAAGACATTGGCATCGTAGACAAAATTCCTGTTAAAGTTCCCCCCCCATCAGTATTTTGACTAATCAAAGTAACATAATCAAACTAATATTTCTTCCCCAAAGGAAGGGAATACCCATAACCCCAAATCTCTGCATTTGATATAAAAATCTCAGCAGAACATCACGGCTGATGTGTTTAGAAAAGAATATTAATTAATAGGATTTTTAAAAGTAAAACCACAAGATCATTTCATGAACTCCAAATGAAAACAGCGTTTACAGGTTTGCTTCTTGGTCACCTTGTATTTCTACAAGCAGAGGAATTTAATTATTATTTAATTATAAAGCCCCCCTTCCGCCAGTCTTCCTTACGTTCAAGTAAATAGAAAAACTCCCGGAAATCTGTGGGAGTAGGATCGAGCCCCAGGTAATAACTGTCTACAGCAAATTTTGTTTCACCGGCTGCTCGATCTTTCCGCCTCCGTGTGCTTTTGCACCGGGCACTGCTAGTTTTTAAGGCTAACAAGCCGCGTTATCTGTGCCCAAATAACTTATAATTACGGCATTTCGGTCGGTTTTTCTCCTTTAAAGTGGTATCAAGACGTTGTAAAGGCGTGAAAAGAAAAAGCACCAGTCCTACCTCTCGGCTGTGACTGTTTCTTTTCACAGGAGAGAAAATTCAGCAGTCAAATCAAATCAGAAAGGTTCTGGTTAGTCTCCATGGCGTGGAATTAAAATTATCAATTGGCTGTGTGGCCTGCTCAAAAAGACAAGTGGTGCTAAAAAAAGGATCATTATTCCTCCGGTTATTAACAGGCAGGAGTGGGAACTGGGCTGATGAGAGGACGCAGAAAGCAGCAGCTTGTTGAGCAAGTGCTTCCCAAGACCTGAGAAAGGTTTTTTTTAAAACCCCCAACCTTTTCCCTTTCTAAAACAAAACCACCAACCATTCGCCTTTATATGGCATTAAGCAAAAGTAGGTTAACGTGTTTGAAATGAATTAAATGCACCTTTAGAAGACATAATCCCGTCCCTCCCCCGCCCCAACGCCAGAGCTCTCTGCAGAGATCTGTCACTGGTCCTAAGGGCCACCTCTCCCTCCCAGTCCTGACTGCAGGAGCGTCCTGGTAGACAAGCGCGTGATAAGTTCTGCACAACTTCTCCAGCCCTTGACCGCTGGGTGGGCCTGATTCCCCCTAGCCTGCACCATCAGTGGAGGAACCCTGCCGGGTGCGTGGGAGGGCAGGCAAACCCCGCCCACCACACGAGACCCAGCTCTGCGCGTCTGTCCGTCCGCACCCCGAGCGAAGCCACTGCCGAGCTTCTCTTGCCGGAAGAAGAGCGCGCGGATCGGGCCCGCAGTGGCCTGGCGAGTAAGCTTGTGCGGCGGCCGGCCAGTTCCCCAGCCGCCGAAGCAGGCGGGGCAGGTGCGGCTGAACTCGGCGCCGCAGAGCCGGCAGCTGCTGGACCGTCCTGTCTAGACGGATCCAAGGAGGACCCTCGTGCCTGGCGCTCATAGAGCTCCTGGGGAGAAAACTTGGTTTAGTTGGGCTGCGGGAAACCTCGCAGAGCTAAGCCCTGACATGACAGACAACTCGCCCGGAAACCGCTGCTCTTCCTTCCTGCCCCGCCCCAGCGCTTCCAGCTAAGCCCCGCGACTAGGCCATGGACTGTTGCGATCCAGCGTGACTCCTCTTCCCGTCGGTGGCAGCCGTCAGGAAAGGAGAGCAGCTGAGGACGGGCCCATACGAGTCACTGGAGCTGCACCGACTCAGGCCAAGGCCCTGCCGCCCCTTGCTCAGCAAGGACAACCTTGGAAGAGTGCATGAAAGGGCCTTGCCAGAGATCTGCTCGCCCCTCTCTGCACCATTAGCCTGCCTCTCCACTCTCGCCTTGCAGATCTCTCCCCTCCCCTGCACGTGCTTTATTTATTCATGGATCGGAGCCCCCAAAGGCAGGCTAGGAGCGGAGTTTGGAGCTGATCCAGCAGTCCCCCTTTCAGTACCGCAGCCGGCCTCCCCTGGTGTCGGTGGCCGCTCAGAGCGATGCCTACTCCGGGGGGCCATTGCTAGGCCTCACCCAGGCGTTACTGCAGCCCTGCTACCCCTATCTCCCTAGGGCCCTTGTAGTCTGAATTCAATTATTGGGCATGCGCACGGAGGCCCCCGCAGGAAGTAGCTTCCTTCCTTTTTGGTGGAAAGAAGTAACTGAGCATGCTCGGTGACTGATTTTTTTGTAGACTATAGATTCATCTCTCCCTTGGGTCAATGATCCACCTCTTGGACTAATGGCCAGCTCCAGCTCGGTCGACGGATCACATCTTTTCCCTGAAATGATAAACCAGAGGATGGTCAAACATCACATGAAACTATCACTGGGTGGGAGGCACTCACTTCAGTACCAGACACGAATTAAAGCACGTGGTTAGGGAGCTGTCTAAATACCGCTCACTCCTTTCCAACCTACGGGCTCCAGGCTCGCGATTTCTCTCCACTCTTCAAACTGGGGTGAAACGCTCGCCAGTCACAAAGCAGAAGCTCCATCCTGAACTCCACAACCAGTTGTGATGGACCAGCTCGTCCCAATTTACTGCAATATTTAGGCATAAGGGCGTTGGCTGAGGATTGGGCTTTTGTCTTAACCTCCCTTTCCAGGGTCATTGTCCAACCAAGATGCTTCTTTACCCTAATACACTGGAACATTTCTGAAAGCCTGTTCCTCAAATGGTTGGTGTGCATCAGCCCCCCCCCCCCCTCTCTCTCTCACTCACACACACACACACACACACCACACACCACAACCACAACCACACACACACACACCGTTAAAAGATTCAGTCCCATAGAATTTTGCTGTAGACACTTTTGTTATAACCATTCAGCCTATGCAGTGCTGGATTTAGGCACAAGTCAAGTAAGCCATGACTTAGGGCCTCCCCTTACGAGGGGCCTCTAAATATGTCAGAGATAACTAAGAAGATTTATCATAATTGAGAGTAATAATGCAAATAAGACTTTTTGCAAGATCTATGTTTTATTTAGTTTTTCATTGCAGTATTGCCTATGTACACATGCAAATATAACAGTTTATTTATTTTTTTTCATTACCCTTTTAGTTATAATGTAATACACTTTTTTCTCTTTATTTTTTATGGTATGGGGCCTCTGAATCTTGACATAGCATAGCTCAGCATGTCTTAATCCAGCCCTGAGCCTATGCTGTATCAGCCCTGAATTGTAGCCATCTATGCATAATTTAGCAACACTAATCAAGGACCCTATTATGGGGAGTTTTACATAACTGCGTAGGATCAGGCCCTAGCTTTCTGACACACAATATTATTTGTTTACTATAGAATCCCTCTACATAACTGGAAGTGGTAAATATGGAAAGTCTCTATATACCACTTATTTTATTTCAATAATCATTTATTTTTGCCTTAAGTAACATGAATTTACCTGAAAGGTTAGTGTGGTTTTTATTTTCGTAAGAAGGGACTTTTCCTACATTTTTAAAAAAAAAGTATTAACCCAGAGAAAGTAAGATATGGGGTTCTGATGCTCTGATGTGACATTAATAATTGTTGCATCATGTAACTTTCTAAGTCTTGGTTTTAATTTGCAGTGAACCAAACAAAGATATTTGCAATTTTTAAATAAGCACTCTATGTAATAAATGGGAACATTGTGCATGAATGCTGTTTCTTCCCCTTTTCTTTGGAAGACATTATTAGCTCTGACAGCATGCAGCTCAGGTTTGGAGGAGAGGATTTTGTAAAGGGATGACAGACAGGAAGGGCAGCAATCATGGGCTTCTTGGGCTAAAGCTTTTTTTCTTTTTTATCAGAATGTTCTGTTCGATGCCATTTATCCTTGATGATAGAAAATTGCTCTGTTGCCAGGACGCTGCTGTTGAAATAGAGGGCAGGAGCCACATTTCCATTTTGCAGCTTGAAAGCTATTCAAATGAATTTGTAGAAGTGGGGTGGGGTGGGGGGGAGAATCTAGAGATAAACAAATGAGAATAAACCGAATTCCCATTTTCTTTCTTTTCCTTCCTCTTTTTTAAGGGGGGGGGGGCTCTTCATTTCTTACATAAGGATTTTTGCTCACCACCGTTTGGAATACCTGTGAAGTATTGTAAATCAAGGGGTATTTATTCTGGTGTTGCTAAAGTTCCTGAACGTGTAAACATATTAAAGAAACTTATGTATGTGTGTGTATACATACCCACCCACAGTGGTTTTTTATGTTTGTATATAGCTACACACACAACTGCAAAAATGATCTTTCAACAGTCTTTCAATAAATATGATTATCTATCAATGCTAAGTGTTGACTATTATGGAAATATATGTCATTCTAATACCATTAAAAACAGAAAGCCTGTGTGTTTACACTCCTTAGCCTCTTGCTTGGTTTTGAGTTTCACTTCATAGAATGCATTGATTATGTCTCAGATCTTTTTCGATTGGCAAATACCAATGTGCTAATGCACCTGAGAAGTCCGAAGAGGTTTGTTTACTCACGAATAAATGAAAAGCTGCAAAAGGTGAAAATATTTATAAGCCTCATTCATTAAAAGAAGAAACAACTAAGCGCTTCCTTGATGTTCATTCAACTTTCGGATCCACTCACTAGCTTAAAAACAAGGTCGTGAAACCTGAGAGGGTTTTTTAAACAATTCCATTTACTTGTTTCCTCTCCAGGCTACTGCAGTATCTGGAAAGAAACGCGGGCCAGACCTTGACTGAAGCGGGGGAATCTCTGAGAGCTCTGGGCACCCTTTTACCACAAAATAACTTTTAAAGAATCCTAGTCTGTGCAAAATCTGGTGCCAGTGAGTCATGCGGTTTTGTCCTCCTAAACACAGAATTATAAGTAACCATAATGTATATGCTGGCATATTAAATATGATCAGATGGGATTTTTTCACTATGTCATTTCAACCGAGTTTTGCCTCCTATTAATCTGGAATTAGCGTGCTGGCTTCAAGTATGATGTATTCCAAAGTGGCACCTTGTTAGATGTGGTTCTCGTCTGCAATGGAGAAAATCTGAAGACGACGAGGAAAGAACTATGCGAGAGAGACATTGATTTATTGGCCCCGGCCAATAGCTTCTTCATCAGTGTCCAATCCAGCCAAGCATAAGGCTTCATTATTGATTTTTAAATCTCTCTAAAGCTGAAAGTATCACACCGCAGAGAATAATGAAGTAAATCACTGCTGCTATTAGATTATACTAAATACACAAACTAAGGGTTCGAGAGTGTTAATTTTTCCAAACCATTCAAGTGATCTGTCTTGCAGAATTACCTGGTGGGAAGATGTGTGTGTGCCTGAGCACAGCAACAGAGATCTCCCCAACAGGCAATATTGGGTATATTCACCTATGTATATAATAATGACGTATTGATCGCCTGCAATGTACCGAGCTTTTGTTATTGCGGTCCAAGAATTTCACACACACACACACACACACACACACACACACACACACACACACACACACACACACACACACACACACACACACACACACACTTTCTACTGGATTGAATGCCCATGGAAAAGCTAGTGGCGAAGGCCAATCCCTCTCTCTCTCTCTCTCTCTCTCTCTCTGTCTGATTTTCCTTAATTGCAGAGAAGAATCATGTCTAACAAGTTGCCACTTTGGAATAAAACAAACTAATTTTAAGACTAATTTTGGAATAAACACTGTATCCCCGAAGTACAGTACATAAACAGTATATATTTCCCAACCTGTCGTACAACGTGGAGCATTAAGTTGTGTTCACACTCACATATTTCAAGGCTTTTCCTCGCGTGGGCTTGTGTTTGTTTCCCCACACGTGCTGGCCAGTTTGGAAAGGACGTGAGCGCAGATAGTTTAGTCTGATGGTGCAAAGGGTCTGCGAAATGCTTTATTTGCAAACGTTGCAATGCGTTCCTAAGAATAAGGGGGCTGACGCCGCAGCTCTTGCTCAGGTGCACAGATCTTCCCGTCAGACTCTCAAGGAAGTAAAGGGGCGAGTCCCCCGAGGAAGGGTTTGCAGGATGGAGGGAGCCCGGAATCTACACTTCTAGAAAAGTTACTATCTGGAGAGGTAGCAATAGTTTAGAGCCCAGGATGAACTGGCTGCTCCCTAGGGGCAAGTTACTGTAGCCTCCTCGTAAACCCAACCCAGAAAAGTGAGTGAAACCCTCGGAAGAGAAATCGCTTCAGTTTAACTATAAATGAGCTCCTTGGAAACTTTGGCCAAAGACCCACCAGCTGATCCGAGTCTACACACTCCCCACCTGTGTCAAGTGAGGGGTCAGTGAGTGTGGGAACAATTGTCTGTCTCCTTTTACCGCCCAGTCCGGTAAAGCTGCCGGTTCCGCAGCCCTCTGGGAGCTTTATGAGAAATGGAGTTAAAACAAGAAACTTGGACGGAGGGACATCTTTCCCTCCCCAGCGGGGCGTACATAGCCACTAACAACGGGGGCGCTTTTCATTGCCGTCCTGCGATCGCTACAAACTCAGCCTCGCTTTTATTTCCAGCCCCAAGCCCAGGTTTGCCTTTAACAAGCCGGAGCCTCCCGAGCTCCTTGGGGGTTCGCAGCGCCCAAAGAGTCTCACACCCAGCGAAACGGGGAGGATATTTAACAGGATTTGGGGGGGTGGAGAAGCCAGATCTCCGCCCCCATGCTGTAGGGAAGTGGGAAAACATGCCTTGAGTTCATACACTCCCCTGCATTTAATTTCCTACCACTCTGTAACTTTCCTATCTTCAAAGCGTCTGACGAAGTGGGATTTTCTCCCACGAAAGCTCATGCGATAAATAAATCTGTTAGTCTTTAAAAGTGCCACAAGACTCTGTTGTCTGTCATCGCTTAAAGAGCAACAGCAACAACTGCGTGTGGACGTGTAAGTGTAAGGTCCTTCTAGAAACGATCGTGTTAAGAAGGTTTTTCTCTCTCTCTGTCTGGCACACACACAAACGTAAATCAGGCTAACGTGGAACCCAGCGCCTCGCTTGAACGGCCCCAGAAAACTGCCCCCGATCTCCGCCCACACAATTTAAGAGATTCCGTGAGCTCCAGCTGTATGCGGAGATGTACACATGAAGGGCCAGATCCAAAGCCCATTAAGATCAGTGGGAGATGCCCATGGATCTCACTGAGGTTTGGATCAGATCAACGTATGGACGGCGTTAGCATTATGAATAAAGGGCACTGTGTGTGAGTACGGGTTTTCAAACGACGCGAGAGGAAAATGCTTGTCAGCTTTGCCCGAGGTCCTTTAATTAAAAACTCCCCGAGTGCTATTTCCCCTGCACCTCTAGGCTGCTTATGGATTTATTTGCCGCCCCTTCTCCAGAGTGTGAGGATGCGCGATGCAAACTGCAAAGAATTACATTAATCCCGCTTTGATCTCTAACGGGTGATCACAGCAGAAATCAGGTCATCACGCAGACAGGCACTGCTGTGGAAATGAGCTTTTTTCAGGATATCTCCCTTGGCTTCAGGGCTGCTACTGCCAGGTGGCAAAACAGAGAGGTGTCAATATAAAGGCATAAATGGTGATTTGCGGGTAGAGATTAAAGCTACTTCAATACAAGAACTTGCTATTATTCAGTAGCTACAGAGCCCGGCGTGTGCGCTTCCCACCCCAACCATCCTGAATGTATTAACTTTGTTGAGCTTCAGATCAAGCACACAAGCTTAATTGCCTGCAAAGTAACAGCATCAATATTTAAAGCCCACTTTGGTTTCGGGTGGGAATCTAGGGTTGATTGTGACCAGTTTAAGTATTTTTAAAGGAGATTGTTGGTACTAACTTTTTAAAAAAATCTGCAAGTAATTAAAACAAGTTAATTTTATTAACAAACCAACCTTCCCTTAGTCTAGGGTTGTGTGTGTGTCATAGTACCCAAGCTGATAAAAGATCTAGCAGGACAAAGATTAGAAGACTTGAATATACAGTTTTGAAACTGAACTTTTGGCTGAGAAATATTTAAAGAAGAGGTGACAAAAGGCAAGAAAACTCCCATAAAGAGAGTCTACTACAACAAAACATAGCATTATTTATACTGCCTATATAATATGAACAACAAAATGTGTTATTAGCTAAGGAGAAACATTTATGCAGACATGTATCCTTTGTTTTGTACATTCCTTTCTTGGTATTTGATATATTGCACATTAAAATACCCAATCCACCACTTCATGCCCTCTCTCTTTCTCATGAGATACATCTATTGATCTACCTATCTTACAAGTGGAGCTGGTACTGCTGCATATAATTAAAATTGCCTGACACTTCCCAGTGTAAAATCCTGTTTTCAGTTCTTTATAGTACCAAACTTTAACCATTCAGGCTGAATATTTTCATGTCCTATGGAAAAAATAGTATGCAATCATACAATTAGAGTCTGTATCAGAAGGGAATGAACTAAGGTTCCACAGGCAACCTTCATTCAGGCCTTTCTTAACTTTTGATTGCTTGACTTTGTAACCTTAGCATTATTTTAGTATCATTTGTGTGTATAATCTGTATATGAATTAAACCAAAGCAGACCCATTTGGAACTTTGTTTCTAAATCCCTTTGAGTCTGAGGTGATTGATGGAGTGGATTTGATCCACAAGAGCAGATCTGTTCCTACAATTTGGGTTCTAGAGCTGGTCTAAATCTTATTTTGTTATTCTGGTTCTAATGTAGCCAAACCCTCACAACAATAGCTCTTGAAATCTCATTGTTATGAAATCAGACACAGTTTGGAACTTGGCCTACACTGGACCCACCTGTGAATCAGAACAGCATCTCCTCATCAATTACTGTTTAAGAGCTCACATATTTGAGTGTTTAAGAGGTGAATATTGATCTGTTTTCCTTCAGCTTTTCATTATTGATATCTCCGAATGATTAAGTTTGATTGACAGTAGTATTCCTTAGAATATATACTATAGCAGCAACTTTAATTTGACATCAACCTTTTTTTAAACAGTTATGTAAAACAGAGTGTAAGTGCTCTACCAGGTCTCTAGCATGCAGATCCCATGATATCTGCAAGGATCCGGGCTAGGGAAGAACAGTAAAAATGGCATAAGATCAGAAGCTAAAATAGGGAAAGAACACGTTAAAAATCACTTAGACAAGTTAGATGTCTTCAAGTCATCAAGGCCTGATGATATGCACCCTAGAATACTCAAGGAGCTGACTCAGGAGATATCTGAGCCATTGGCTATTATCTTTGAAAAATCATGGAAGACTGGAGAGTTCCCGGAGGACTGGAAAAGAACAAATGTAGTACCCATCTATGAAAAGGGGAAATAAGGACAACCCAGGGAATTATAGACCAGTCAACTTAACCTGAGCACCAGGAAAAATGATGGAGCCAATAACTGAGGACTCAATTAGCAAACATCTAGAAGAGAAAAAGGTGTTAAGTGTTAATCAAGAACACCTTATCAAGAACAAATCATGTCAAACCAATTTAATAGTTTTCTACGACAGAGTAACAGGCTTTGTGGCTAGAGGGGAAGAAATAGATGTGGTATATCTAGTCTTTAGTAAGGCTTTTGATACAGTCTTGCATCACCTTTTTATTAACAAACTAGGGAAATACAGTCTCGATGGAGCTACTATAAGTTGGGTGCAAAACTGGGTAGATAATTGCTCCCAGAGAGTAGTTATCAATGGTTCACAGTCATGCTGAAAGGGCGTAATGAGCCGGGTACCGTAGTGATCTGTTCTGGATCCAGTTCTGTTCAACATTTTCATCAAGGATTTAGATAATGGCATAAAGAGTACACTTATAAAGTTTGCGGATGATACCAAGCTGGGAGGGGTTGCGAGTGCTTTGGAGGATAGGATCACAATTCAAAATGATTTGGACAAAGTGGTGAAATGGTCTGAGGTAAATAGAATGAAATTCAATAAAGACAAATGTGAAGTACTCCACTTAGGAAAGAACAATCCATTGCACACATACAAAATGAGCAATGACTGCCTAGGAAGGAGTACTGTGGAAAGGGATCTGGGTATCGCAGTGGACCACAGGCTAAATATGAGTCAACAGCGTAACACTATTGCAGAAAAAGCAAACACCATTCTGTGATGTATTAACAGGAGTATTGTAAGTAAGACACAAGAAGTAATTCTTCCGCTCTACTCTGCCCTGATTAGGCCTCAACTGGAGTATTGTGTCTAGTTCTGGGAACCTCTTTTCAGGAAAGTTGTGGAGAAATTGGAGAAAGCCCAGAGAAGAGCAACAAGAATGATTAAAGGTCTGGAACACTTGACTTATGGGGGAAGACTGAAAGAACTGGGTTTGTTTAGTCTGAAAAAGAGGAGACTGAGTGGGGACATGATAATAGTTTTCAAGTATCTCAAAGATTGTTACAAGGAGGAGGGAGAAAAATTATTTTCTTTAACCACTGATAATAGGACAAGAAGCAACAGCCTATACTGTAGTTTGAACCCATTGCCTCTTGTCCTGTCCTCAATGGCAAGAGAAAACTACTTTTCTCCATCTTTTTTTATGGCAGCCTTTTAAATATTTGAAGACTGCTTTCATATCCCCCCTTAATCTCCTCTTTTCCAAGCTAAACATACCCAATTCTTTCTGCCTTTGCTCACCTGGCTTGTATTTGCATTCCAACCCTTTGAACATCTTTGTTGCTCATCTCTAGATTCCTTCCACTTTCTCTTCATCCTTTCTTTAGATGATGACCCCAAGTTGGACACAGTACTCCAGCTGAGACCTAACCAGTGCCAATAGGAATGGTACTATTACTTCCTGTGACTTGCATGCTATGCCACTGTAAAGGCAACCTAAACTTGCATTTGCTTTTTTTACAATGGCATAGCATTACTGACTCATGCTGAGGTTGGGATCCACCACAACTCCCAAATCCTTCTCAGCAGTGTTACTGGCAAGCCAGTTATCCCCACTCTGTATTTGTGCATTTGATTTTTCTTCCGTAATTGAAGTGTCTTACATTTGTCTTTGCTGAATTTCATTTTGTTGTCTCAAGCCAGTTCTACAGTTTATCAAGCTCCCTCTCCGTTTTAGTTCTATCCTCCGAAGTGTTGGCAACCTCTGCAACTACACCAGACCTAGAACAGAGACCTCTGGAACCCTATTTGAGACCTCTCTCCAGTCTGACATCATTCCATTAATAGCTACTCTTTGTTTGCTGTTGTTTAATCAATTATGTATCCACTTAATGGTAGTTCCACTGTGCCACATTTCTCCAGCCTACTTATCAGAATATCATGAGGAACTGTGTCAAAAGCCTTGCTGAAGTCCAGCTCTATTTGTCCATCTCATTCACCCCATCCACCAAACCAGTTACCCTGCGAAGAAGGAAATCAAGCTGAAATGCATTATGCAAGAGAGTCACATACACATATCATAGTGTATTTGACTTTTTTCTATTCCTTTTTTCATCTAATAAGCACAATAGTTAAATTGCCTTGTTTCTGAGATTGTGAAATGTATCTGATTGGCTGTCCCTTTAGAGAAACAGAGTGAGCATAGCAACAGAGAAGATTTCCCCATGCTATCCATCCAATATATTCAGCCTTCAGCTGGAGGAGCTTGAGGAAGTTCTTCCCCACCCATGATTACCAATGGATGATGCCAGTAAATGCCACTTAGCGAGAAAGGATGTAGTGACTGGGACTCAAGAGATGTGGATTCAGTCCCTGGGTCTGCCCCAGTCTGGTAAATGATCCTGCACAAATCACTTAGGCTCAGGTCCTACAAGGAATTTAGACACTTTTGAGGAGTTGGGCCTTAGTCTCTCTGATCTTATCTACAGTGGCAGCACTGAGGAGGGTATTGTAGCTACATGCTTCAGTGAAAAGCAGGTTGCTTCCACACTGTAGTAAGTAGCTACTCATGGCAGTGAAAGGTTCTGGAAATGAGGAGGCAGGAGGGAAAGGCTCTGGCAGCAGGAAGTCTAGAAATGAAGAACTATTTCTCTCGAAAGCATCAGTTACTAGTTTGCCTTTTCATACCTGTTTCCAGTAAGTGAGTTCATCTGGCTCAGCTTTCTTTTTTCTGAAGCACCTAAGGAAGCTACTCCTCTAGTTCCTAGATTCCTACTACTAAGTTGCCATATCTTCAAAGGCACATTTTACATATGTCCATCAGGGATAGTGCATCATGCAGAATTGTACCTTTCAAGATTTGGGCTTTAAATGCCATTTTCCATCCTCATAAAATACTTCTTTCCAAATACTGCTCTTGAAATACATGCATGCAACCTATAACATTTTAGCAGCAACTTCCCAATGCTAAGGCATATTCTCTAATTTAGAGCAAACACACTCACTGCAATCCTCAGATCCATATTAGCACTTGATACTCCTAAGAAGGCAAGATAGGATATGGAAAGCCACCTGACTTACAGTCTGCCTCCCCCACAAAGTTGGCTTTTTACCTAATGCAAGAACTGTAATAAAACAATTTTGGGACATAAGCTTTTGTGGGCTGGAACCCACTTTGTCAAATGCATGAAGTGGAAACAAAGTTTGTTAGGTATACGCCTCATTTTTGTAGTATCAAATAAGAGCACAGATCAGGTGGTGATAAGTGTAGTGTAAGACCCTATATAGATCAAAGTTACAGAGCAATGTTGGGGTGGGGTGTGGAGATATGCCCTATCCTTTAGTATAGCAGTAACACAAAGAGGGGGAAATATAAAGGGAACAATAAGGTCATCCAGAGGAAATATCTTGGTGATACAGTGGGTCAAAGAATGGTGAGCACGATGAGAAGCTCACTCTTATGTAAATAAAATTATCTGTGACTGTGGATCTTGGTGTATTTCCTTCTGTGCCTGATCCAAAGAGGATCTGGGTTTGCAGTAGCTACCAGTTACAGCAATGTAACCCTCCAGCTCAAGCTGTTGAGGTTTAATATACTCTTAGCACTGAAGGTCCAGGTTCATTTCTTAATGATGACCAAGATAATGATATTGGTAACTGTATGCCATAAGGACACAGAATGTAGGTTATTATCCTGGTACTCACCCATCCTTGGTTTTTGTATTCCAGCAGATGAGATCAGTAGAGATGCTGTCCTGAATAGTCCTTAGATTTTTATGTATTGGATCTGAAGGCAGGCACTTCTCTCTGGAGGACACAAATCTGGAATTTGCTTTTCTCATTGATATCCCAGGGCCTGAGCATGTTGTTTTTCAGGGTACACTGCGTCCTTCAAGGCTTAGGCTTGAGGGATAGTTTAACCTCAGCAGAGGTAGGGCTGAGTTTCTTTTACCAGAGCTTTGTATGAGTCCTGCTCAGTTGACGTGTGTCAATTTTGAAGTGTTTTGATTTAGTGTGCAGTTGTAGTACTTATTATGGTTAAAGAATGCACTAGCACATTCTGTACATTATATAGCATTTAGCTCTCAGTTTTCTGAAAAGCTGCACTGGAGATCAGGCTTTGTGTGGGATTACTTTTTTAGTATAAAACAACATGTTCTGTTCACCCCCCTACATTGATCCAGACATGTTTTTCTAGTTACGTATATTTTGCTTATCCCCTTGCTTTATTTTGGCTTTAGGTAAAGAATGAGGTCCCTAGGGCCTCTCTCTTCTCTTTTCTCTGGTGCCCACTTGTGTGATTCTACTGGCTTCAGTAGCATTACTCCTGATTCACACGCTCATGTAAACAAATAGAGAATCATTTCATAACAGTGACCATTTAGTAAGAGCATTAGCAGAGAACCAATCTTTATTCTGCAGAAACCACAGACCTTCAAAAGCTTATCTTAAAAGAAATCAGTGGATCAGAGAAGTCTGTACAAGCATTACAAGGAAAGTATATCACATATGAAAGAACATATAAATTATGCCCTGGTTTCTTAATCAAGCAATGATCTTTAGCAATATTCAAACCATATTCTTCAAATAATTCTCTTTACAGTGAGTAAGATAATACTTGATAATGCTGTTAGCTATTTCTCCTGTCAAATAACATCTGAATGCCAAAACACATTTGACAGACATATACTGACTTCCTTTTGGATGACCTACAAAGGTCACTATGATCCAGCCTTTCGTTACTACTTTGGAAATAAAGGTTTTTACAATGAAATAGCATCGCCACAATATCTTGACTGTCAAAAAACCACAATTTTAGTAATTGTTTATGCATTAGGGAAACCTCATCCTAAATCTGGAACCACATAAGGGTGAAAAGAGCAACAGCTGACATTTCAGATTAATCATTATGATCTAGCTGGAGATATGATTCAGCATGATGGGTCTGACAAACAAGGACCCCTCTGCCCCCCGACCCCAAAATCTGCCTGGGCAGATTTCAAATATTATTTCAGATGCCAACCCAAGTGCATTATCAGCCAAAGAGACTTTCATCACCCATGTAGTGAAACTGCTCCTGACTGGTCAAATTTGAAGAAGCCCTCATGCATGTATAATTCCATCAGAGGTTACTTGTGTCTCACACAGCCAAAGTGGAGGAGAAAGAAATCCAACAAGAAAAAGACAGTAGCTCTTGGGGAGCTTCAGAAGTGGGATAATTTTTCTCATTTTTGCACAGTACCAGCCGATCTGCCTGGAGTTCCACGTCCACAAAGTTGTGCACAGATCACAGCTCTTCCTAAATTCTGGAGGCCAGCAGAATTCTTTCTGATGAGAAAATAAGAGGTGGGTGATTCCTCATTGTCTTTGCTTCATAGCTTGCAAGGCCAGAAGGGACTGTTGTGATCAAGTCTGACCTCTTGTATAGCACAGGCTGTAGAACTTCCCCCAAATAATCCCAGAGCAGCTCTAACATGTGAGTTTAACTTCTACCTTCTTAACTTTTAACTTTCATGAATCTCACTGTAGAAAAACCCTTCTATGTTTCACTTCCCTGCCTTTTGTCTGTGTATCCTTGGACTGTAAGCTTCTCAGGACAGGTACCATCCTTTTGTATGTCTGGAAAGGACCTAACACTTCTGGGCATGTAGAAGAGCAGTGGTGATAAACCCCTCACCTATCTCTGTTTGCCTGGGCCTGAGAGGCTATGGCAGAGCAGGAAACAGCTGTGCTGCATCTAGGTTGAGTCTGAGCTCTGGCCTAATGAAGGAACAAAGAGTAGCTGATGACCTGACCCAGGAAATATAAATGGGCCAGCACAGGAAACCACAGGGAGAGGCATGGCCAAGCAGGGCAGAGGAAGGTAGTCTGCTTGCTGGCAGGAGAGGAGTAGAATCCAGAGTCTCTGAGCCCCCAGTGCATCTGGGGCAGAAAGCGGGACATGGTTTGTATGCACTGTAAATAAAGAAGCATGGGGACTGCAACTTATAACGGCGTGGTGAATCTTTTGGGGTCAAGGGAAGAGGACCCTATGAAGGAAAAACAGGGCAGGCGACACCCAGTGTGCTATAGGCAGGGCTTTTTTTATGATAGTACTCATAGGTACTGAATACCGGCACCTTTTTTTGTGATGGTACTCAGGGGTACCAAGTACCAGCACCTTTTTTCACAGCGATGCAGCCTTGGCTCCTGCTGCCATCGCTGGTCCCTGGCCGGGTACCGGCATCTATCATTTTACAAGAAAAGAACTGGTTATAGTTACTATCACAACTGAATAATAATTGCAGATCAGCTTAACTTATGCTAAAACAGGCCATCTGCATTGTGAATCTAACCACGGAATGAGGCCCTCAAATCACTTGTGACACATACGCACTGTGAGAACACTGGCTGGACATATTAAAGCAGTACAAAGGACTCTAGGCTGTTGGAAATGGAAACAGTACTATGCTAAAGCACAATAGAGACCCTTTCATGCGCAGCAGCAGGATCTTAATGGCCCCATCAATGCACAACATGTTAGTGCGCTTTAAAAATCACCCCCCTGTAGCGCTCATTACCCCCGAACATGGGAGCTGTGAGGTGAAATCCTCTGCACCACTTTGAAAATCTCAAACATTTTGTTTGGTCTCACCAAATAAATGTCAGCTTCCCAAACACCTCAAATAATGTTGCTAAAGTTATCCTCAGAAATTAGATAAATACATAAATATATGCTAGGAACCAGGCTCCTAAAATCCCTGTCATGCTAATTTGAAAAGATATTATTAAACAACTAGTAAATATATTTCCATAATTTTCTTTCCTCCTTTTGATTGCACAGGAGGGTAATATGGCTAAAGAGTCCTGACCTGTGCACTTATACTAGATAACTGCATATTTAAGTGTTTATAATGGATATTGTGCAAGGAGTGGCATAACTAACTGTCCCTGTTATTATTTAGTATTTATATTATGGTAGCACCTAGAGACCCCTCTTAGGATCCATGTTCCTTTGTGTTATAGGGTGTTTGGAAAAATATTGACCCTTGCTCCAATGCCAATTAGATGCTATAAATGTGCTCGGTTAACACGGTGGCCATATGTGTACAGGGTAAAGAGCACACAAGAAGCATCCTATTGCACACATATGTATCAGTGGGATACAAGTACAGTCCTTGTGTATCCCAGAGGGCAGGGACTACTTCCTCCATGCACCCTTTGGAACACAATAAACTTAAAATGAATGGAGAAGGGATAACAGGAGGGAAGTGGGTGGCCTTCAACTCTTGTGTAATCATAGGATAATAGGGATGGAAGGGACCTCACAAGGTCATCTAGTTCAACCCCCTGCTAAAAAGCAGGACCACTCCCACTAAATCACCCCAGCCAGGGTTTTGTCTAATCAGGCCTTAAAAATCTCCAAAGATGGAGATTCTACCACCTCCCTAGGTAACCCATTCCAATGCTTCACCACCCTCCTAGTGAGAAAGCTTTTCCTAATATCCAACCTCGACCTCCCCAGCTGTAATTTGAAACCATTGCTCCTTGTTCTGTCCTCTGTTACCATCGAGAACAGCCTACCTCCCTCTTCTTTGGAGCACCCCGTCAAGTAGTTGAAGGTTGCTATCAAATCTCCCCTCAGTCTTCTCTTCTGTAGACTAAATAAGCCTAGTTCCTTCAGTCTCTCCTCATAAGTCATGTGCCCCAGCCCCCTAATCATTTTTATTGCCCTCCGCTGGAGGTAATCACCAGCTGACTGGCCACAATGGGAGCATGCTGCAGCCCCTACAGCAGTGTAGTAGTGGGCACATTCTGTCTGGGTGAAGAGTTGTTCCAGGACATCTCCAGTCACCTAAAGGCTGAAGTGCCCAGAGCTGCTTCAGGTGTGATGAGACTTCACACTCTTTCCAATCTGGAGTTCTGCCTTAAAGGTACAATGGCTCCCAAGGTAAGAACCTGCATTTTACTTGCTAAATAGCATCCAAATGCATCATGCTACAAGTTAGAAATGGAAAAGACCTATTAGCTCAGCCAGCCCATCTCCCTGCCAAATTGCTCCCCACAGTACATTTTCTAGTGCTTTGTCCATTCTGATTTTAAAAGCTCAAGCAATTGGGCTCCCACCACTTCCCTTTGGAGATGACTTCAAAGCCTAAGGCATCTCACTGTCAGGAAGCTTCTTCTTATATTCAGCCTAAATTCTCCCTCTCTTAATTTCATCCTAGAACTCCAAGTTATATAGCCGTGTACCACAATCAGTAATTTCCCCCCTTAAAATATATGCTGCCTTTTGCCATCATTAAGTGGTGGAACATATTTAGATGTTTTAATAGCTCATCGCGTCAACATTTCTAGCCTCCTGATAAATTTTGCTGCTTATCTCTACAGTCCCTCCAGTTTGTTTATATTACTGTAATAATGTAGCACCTGGAATCAGCAGAGAATTTACGTGTCTGCACACGCATAAGGCAGCATTTAATTGCAATCTATTGCCTATATTACAGCAAACATTCCTGCCTGCTCTCACTCTGTTGGCTGTTGTTCTCTTTTGCCTTGTGAGGAGGTGTGTGATTTGTTTCCTCCTTTCTACAGCAAGGATGCTGTCACTTGATACGTGCACTCTTGGTATGGATAGTGAGTGGTATTACCAAAGACACTTGGGATAAGGATCTGTCCACATGACAACTCAATGTTGCTGAAAACCAGTGCTATATTAACCTGCAGGTCATGGAGCAGGGCAACAGGAGCTGAGAGGCTATACCCAACAGTCACCAAAGAAACACAGAGATGGCATTTTTATGAGCATTTTCCATTTTTGTCCAGACTTGTTTTTTGTATTTCTTCATGGTCCACTGGATGGCTCTCTTATCACTTGGACACTTTGTCCAGTACATTCTAGCTCTCAGTTGGGGATTTGTCTGTTGGCCAGTGTAAGGTCTAGGAAACCAACACAGGTTGGCTGGGATCAATAAGTTTTTATTTTCTGCCCTTGGGAGTCTGAGAAAATAACCCATTTTAATTAGCCCAGAAAACAGAAAATGTTAAGCCAGTGCTGAAAATGCAGTGGTTGCATGGATTTGGGGAAACTTGCACTCTCTCTTGCTGGTTATAACCCCTGTTCTTGATATTCAGGTGCTCTTCTGGGGAATGCAGTACATTGCAGAATAACCTGAAACGTCTGATTGTCAGGTACGTTGCTGAGTGTTGACACACCTGAGGTACATTGTTTTTTTCAGTGAGGCAATATGCAGGTCTAATGAGATGTAAGATTCTCCTCCTGAAAATTACCAGCAAACCTGCAGACTTCTGTTTAGAAAATTAAAATATGAATGTATTTCATTTATAACAACACGCCATTCATTGTCCAAACAAATGACCATAACTTCCATAAAATACCATACATGATATTTGTGATATATATTTATATTGTAGAAGTGTTAACTTGGATGAGGAGGGGGAAATTTAGGAGATAAGATACAATGGCTAGTTGCTTATCTGCATTAATGAATTAATCTGCTTTGTTCATCTCTTTGCAGCATATCTATTGAATTTAATGGAAGAATCATTTTAATGAATTAACTGCCCCACAAGAAGACACCTTAAATATTGCACGTATCTGTTCTAAAATGCATATGAAAATAACACACCCTAGATTCCGATTTGTCATAGTCTTTTGAGAGACAAGCTGGGAGAGGTAGTATCTTTTATTGGATCAACTTCTGGTGGCGAGAGAGACAAGGTTTAAGCTACACAGAGCTCTTCTTCATATCTGGAAAACTTAATCAAAGTGTCACAGTTAAATACAAGGTGGAACAAATTGTTTAGCATAAGCAATTAACATATATTTCAAGGCACCATTCAAGGAGAAATAGCCTGTTAGCACCCCTCCAGCCACAGGGAGGAAAGGAAGGGGGAAAGGCAACTAGGGGACTTTGTTATTATAGATGTAATAAGACATACATCTAGTGTCTCTATTCAAGTCAATGATTTATAGCAAAGTTATGAATTTAAGCTCCAAGGCTTGTCTTTTGAAAGGTCTGTGCACATTTTCTCTGAGGATGAGAACTGAGAAGTCAGATATAGAGTGATCGCTTTGTGAAAAATGTTCACTCACAGGTGAAAGGGTGGTTTTATCTTTCATCATTTTTCTGTATAAATTCAAGAGCTAGTTATGTTTGGTTTCACCTGTATAGATCATATTAGAGCATTTAGTGCACTGGATGCAGTACATCACATGCTGTGATAGACATGAGTAGGACCCAGAGTCAATGCTGGGAATAAGCAGACTAAGCAATTGCTTAGCCCCCCAGGCAACTCAAGAGGGCCCCCTATTATTAGCATGGATTTTGGAGGTGGAGGACAATTCTATCTTAGGGCCCCTAGTTGGCTAGCACCGCATCTGGTAGGACCCATGGATCTTGAAAGGTGTATTATTGGAGGAGGGGAAGGCTTGATCATTGTAGCAGTGAAGATGTGTCTACATGTTTTGCATTTTTTGTTCTGTCAGGGTCTGTTGGTGCTTTGAGTTGGTATGTCCTGATCTATGGGGAGCTTCCTTCTGATGATGAGCTTGGAGAGGTTGGGAGGTTATTTGAAAACCAGAAGAGGGAGTTCAGAAAAAAATTCTTTCAGGATAAGGTCCCCATTGAATGTAGATTGTAGCTGTTTGATGATACTTCATATAGGTTCCAGTGTGGGGTGGTAGATGAAAACAAGGGGTGTATGGTTGGAGGGGGGTTTTCTCAGGGTATTTGGGGGATCATTTTATGTGTGATCTACTTCTCTGATGGAATCTCCTTGTTTGGTGAAGGCAATTTTGAGTGTGTTAAGCAGTATATTCTGTATTTTCTCATCATTTTCCACAGTATCTAAATACTTGTGTGTAGATAACAGATTTTTTGTTCTGTTTGGATCTATGAAGGTAGGTGTGGTTATCATGGGTTTCTTGTATATAGTTGTCTGTGGGGTTCTAATGTTGCAGCTTATTGTGGTGTCCAGGAGGTTGATGCTGTTGTGGGAGTGTTTCAGAGACAGTTTAAATGGGCGGATGGTAGTTGTTGAAGTTGTGGTAAAAAATTTATGAGGCAATTTAAAGGGAGTAAAAAGGGTAAAATATCAATGTATCTCAAAGGTATATTTTTGGTTTCGCGGTGTATTTGTTTAGAAATTCTTCATCAAGATGGCTCATGAAGAAGCTGGCATAGTGGAGATCCATCCTAATACCCTGGATTTGAACAAAGTGTCCGTTGTTGAATATAAAATTATTAAGAGTGAGGATGAAATGAATGAGTTTGGTAATGTGTTTGGGAGGCATATCTGAGAGTTGTCCATTGTCTTGTCAATCTTTGAGGCAGTTGCATATCAAAACTCACAGAACTATCCTGGAACCACTCACCACACAAAGGGCCAAATTTATCCAGGACACACTGAAGTGACTTCTTCCACAAACTCCGCAACACTTACAATTTCCATCAGAATACCTTCCTTGCCACCCAGGTATGTCATCTTCCTGTACACCGTCTCTCATAATGACAGCATAGCTGTTCCCACCAGCTGTTTCCCCCCTCCCTTTCTTTCTTCCTTGGGACTAGAGGGATGTAAACAGGCCACTTCACCATGAATAGACCCCAGAGATGTGTGTTAATTACTTTGTAGTACTTCCCACGCGGTGTTTAGCTGTGATATTCTGCAACCATGTCTACACTACAGAGTTTTGTCAACAGAAAATCACATTACTGAGGGCTCATTGTCATACTGGTGGATCAAGGCTTCCCTGATTCAAATAGCCCCCGCCCTCCCTTGTGTCCCTCTAATAGCTCCAGTATCTGGCTGCTCAAAATCAGCTGCCAGATGATCTGTCCCCGTGCTCCACCCTGAAGAAAATTTTCACCTCAGCCTCACAAATATTATGGACTGCACAGCAGATTACTCATTTCCCTCATTTAGATCTAACCTGCCATAAAGGCAGCACCAGCATGCTTTTAATCTGTCAAATACACATTCTACGGTCACTTTGCACCTGCTCAGCCTATTGTTGTAGGGCTCCTTGCTGCTGTCCAGATTTCCCATAAAAGGCTTCATGAGGTATGGGAGTAAGGGGTACACTGGATCTCCTAGGATCATTATGGGCATTTCAGCATCCCTCATTAGAACCTTCTGGTTTGGAAAGAAAGTCCCTGCATGCAGCCTTCTGTACAGGACAGTGTCCTTGAAGATGCATGTGTCATTCGCTTTCCCTGACCAACCCACACTGATGTTAGTAAAATGCCCATGATGATTCACAAGTACCTGCAATACCATAGAGAAGTATCCCCTTTTTAATTGATGTACTCTATTGCAAGATGATTCAGGGACAATATTGGGCTATGCATTCCATATATTGCCCTGCCACAGTTAAGGAATCCCATCATTGCAAAGCCATCCGCTATTTCATGCACATTTCCAAGAGTCACAGTCATTGGTTGCACAATGCGATTAATGGCTGCGCTTACTTGCTCTAATACAAGCCCAAACGTGGACTTCCCAACTCCAAACTGATTTGCAATTGACTGGTAGCGGTCTAGAGTTGCCAGCTCCCATATGGCAATCACCTTGCACTTCTCCACCAAGAGGGCTCTTATTCTGGTGTTCTTGCACCACTGTGCTAGGCCAAGCTCCATACACAGTTACCAGAAGGAGCCTTTCAGCATCTGAAAATTCTGCAGCCACTGCTCTTTACCCAAGACCTGAATAATGATGTGATCCCACAACTGAGTGCTTGTTTCCCACACCCAAAACTGACGGTCCACCTTCTGCAGTTGCTTCATGAATGTCAAAAGTAGTCTGGCATTATTTCTTTCAATGGCACATAGCAAGTCAGGCGTCTGATTCCTGTTCAGATTTGGGAGTTCATGAGCTATTGCATGACCGTTTGCAATGTATTCGTAACAATGACCACAGCACTGGAGAGCAGTGCAGGATCCATCCTTTCATGTAGATGGCAGGCACACAGTAAACAGGGGCCACTGAAAAATGTTGCGAAACCCAGTTGGAAACCCATGAAATGATGGGATGGAAAAAACTGCATCATGGAAAATTGAGCTTGCATCCATGATACACTGTGATCCGCTCTGCCTTCCCACAATTCCTAGCTTCAGAAGTGGTGAATTGTACAGTGGGAGAGCTACCCACTGTGCACTGCTCTCACTGTTGATACTAGAGCACCAACTGTGGATGGGCTCCGCTGACAGAAAGAGCATTGTGTGAACCTGGTCAAGCAATACACACAAGGAATCCTGTTGTACTTTTAAAGATTAACAAATGTATTTATTGCATGAGCTTTCATGGGCAGAATAAGTGGATTCTAGCTAGCGCTTTGGAACTGGTCAAGCAATGTAATTATATTTCTTTTTGATCATCAGTGTATCTTATGTTGATAAACTTGATAGTGTAGACAAGGCCTAAGTTTCCCAGACTTGAGAAAAGCTCTGTAAGCTTGATTCTCTGACTAACGGAAGTTGGCCTAATAAAAGACCCACCCACCCTCCCACCCTCTCGCCACTGTCCTGGGTCTGACATAGCTATAACACCACTGCATAGTCTCTTGAACCAATGAAGTCAATTTGAATAACAAGTACAGAAGAATTAACTGTTGCAGATGGCAGATACCATTGACAAAACCCTTGCTGAGATTAATTCTACCTGCACTTTTCATTGCATGACTGCAAACATTGCCTTGGCTACAGTGGAAGCATTACTATGCTCGCTACTGTCATGTTTAGAAGTGACTACTGCATTCCAGCTCCAATGTTGTGCTCATGATTAACATGCCAAAGCAGAAAAGTGTGGTTTTTTGTTTTGTTTTTAATAACTACAGTAGCAGAAACAATCCCGCTAGCAAATGTATAGCATTATTTCTTTACACAGCGGACAGACAGGCATCTATGCTCCCTTCTTGCTTAAAATTATACAAAAAGAATCAATCATTTATATAGATTTTGCAGTTCAACTTTAAGGGCTGCTTGCTGCGTGGGGTCCAGTAGAAAGAGGCAGGGCCAAAATAAAAGTGGAAGCTGTTAACCCATGAGAAAGCCTAGAATCCTTGGCCAGACATGGATGGTTCTTGTTTAGTGCTCTTTGCTGGTCTTTTAGGATTGGCAATATAATTGCCTACTGGCTGTGCTACCCCTGGTTGTCAATTATTCTTTGCGGATCCTACAAAAGCACTATGGTAGTGCTAATTTAACCATTATTAACTCAGTCCCATTTTTACACTAATTAGAATTGTAATGTAGTAGGATAATGGCAGTTCCTTGGTGTCTTCCGAATACTATAGCTTATGTCCTCTATTTTTATGGACACATTGGCTATGTCTACACTGGGGAATTTAAGTCAA
>ML685951.1:435902-487977 GCA_007922175.1 Pelusios castaneus
TGCTTAAGTCGACTTAAGGAAACTGTAGTGTAGACGCAGGGTAAATTAAGTCGACTTAAGCAAGCTTAAGTCGACTTAATTTACCAGTGTAGACGCAGCCATTGACTTCAGTCATTGTTCAGGGTGCTCAGCCCTTTATAGGAGTCCTACTGTGACCAAGGCCAATATTTCCAGAATACAGACTTTGGGGTGAATCATTTTGATTTGTCAGAAGACAATGTCTAGCCTCTTGATTAAAAACATTAGTATAAGCAGTAGCTAAGATATTTGCAGCCAGACGTATTCAGGTGGAAGCAATGTATATGAAAACACATGATCAATTGCTAAAATAAGGATTTATAATTTGTATATGAAACACAATTAAAAACAACAGAGACCATATTTAGGCCCTGATCCTGTAATTACGTTCATGCTAGAAGATCTAGTAGCAGGACCTTAGTCTTCATTGATTTCATAGACAGTGATATAGATATATATCTATACAATTCCAAAAGGCTGCTGTCACCATTAAGCAAAGTGATAGGCTGTTTGATTGCAGATCAGCTGTATTAAACTGTCATGTGGTTGGAATCATATTATTTTAATTGCTATTGTAAGTAGCTGTTAATTTTCTGTGCAATCTTTAGCTGCGCTTCTTCTTCAAGTTCCCATCTTCAGGTCAATGCTTCCTGTGGTGTACACTAGTGACTTGCTTAGTATCTATATAAAAGCTAAAGTATTCACTAGTTAGCTATCACAGTGATTCCACAAAGAAGCAAGAGTATCTGATGTCAAAATGACACTGCAGTCTGATTATGCCAAAAGTTTCAGAACTCACTGAAAGAAGCTATTTAATTCTAAATCTAGTGGCAGAATTATTCATTCTAGTCATCTAAAAGCAAATAACCATATTCTGCTATTAGTTACACTGGTATACACCTGAAGTGAATGGATTTACTCCACATTTATGCCAGCGTAACTGAGATGAGAATCTGGTTCATTAAATACAATATTTTTCAAGTAGGAGTTGTGAAGTGTGCTAGTGCTTAATTATGCAGTTGTCATTTTTGACAGAAACAGGACACGTCTGAAGGTATAACTGTGGGACAAACTGTTTGCTAAATTTAGTATTAGGCACATTTTTTATACCACTGTGTAATTCAACAAATATATGTTGGTAATGTTTTCATGATGGCTTTTTCTAAATTAAGATTAATTCCCTTCCTTGGTTGAATCTCACCTCAGGATTGAATATAATGAAAGGGATAGTGCCTGATATCTACCTTACATTCTGCAGTCTGGTAAGACAAATCTTTGCCTAGGCTTCGTTGCACAATTTAAACTTCTGATAAACATCTTGCTTCATAAAAGCCCTGCAGGCGGGATCATACAGTAATAATCCACCTCCTTGGAAGACAGCTCTTAATTGTGTGGGAAAATAAAAGATTTGGAGTCCACATTTGATCCAGCCTTGCAAAACTCTACTTTCTCCCTTGCCCCAGGCAAGTAATTTTTTTGATTGCTGAGTAAAAGACTGACAATTTTTTCATTACCATTAGTCACAGTACAGGAGAAGGTTAGTGGATTTTGTGTAATGTGGTCAATTTTCATGGTAATTCTTGCAGGTTATATTAATCTAATCCTCTGTTCTGAGATGTTCAAAATGATCTGTCACTCCAACATTGGCGGATATGTTTATTTACTTAATGCTGAATACTCTGGTTTTTTAAATAGTAGCTACATCCTGTAAAGTCCAGAGTTACTATTATTTAGCTATTATTACAATAAGACTTCCTGGTTGGGTAAAATGTTCCAAGCCATTTTCTTACCAGTCTTGAAAGTGTCTGAATGAAATAAATATTTTCCAGGGTCTTCAGATCTGGCTGTGGAGCACTTGGTGCAGATGAGGGTGATGGTACAAATTTGTCTTTGTCACCTGTGTGCTCCTCCCAGTGCTGGAATTGCTCCCAATTGGGCAGATTCCCGAGCACAAACTAGAACAGTCTGAACTTTATGGGTGCTGCACTCCCTTTCATGTAGCTGTGTCCATGGAACCATCCAGAGGTGGTGGGGGGCTGTTGGGGAGGCATGAGAATCACTATGGTGGCTCTCTGCCACCCACATCCTGCTACTTTGGTATGATTTTCCTGTACCCAGCCACAGTGGATTTAGGAAACTTTGAATCAAAGTAATTCTAAGCAGCCCTAATGACAGAGAGAAGCTTTCTGTAGGAATTTGGCTTTCAGCTGGTATATTTTCTATGATTTCATGTGGTTAAGTGGCTCGATCTATCTGTGAACCTTAGAATTTCATACTGCTGCCCATCACCAGACTATCTGAACATAAAACTTATTGCAAGAGCAAAGTGCACAGTGGATTTCATGAAGTCTCTGGCACTTCCCTTTTCCCAGGTCAAAACAACAAGCAGCTGTTAAAACTGTGTTTTGTTTTGTGTATATTCATTTATATGAGCTCCCAAAGCATAAGGGTGGCACCCATAGATATTCTAATAAACCTAAATAAATAATTGCATGAAATTAATTATGAATTAAATCCTAGTTTCAGATGTTTGAGCAAAAACATATATTAATATAATTGGGAAAATGTAAAAACAAACATCACAAAAGAAAAAAAAACATTAATTATACTTAGAGACAATTATACTTAAAAACAAAGATACTATACAAAGATACGGACTTAGGTTGAGACTTTCTAAACTTGCCTAGGGGATCTGAATATCTCATGCTAAAAGATGAAACACTGTAAATGCAAAAATGACATACAGTCAATATCAAGAGATCTATTGTTGGTATGTTTGAAGTTACATAATTGAATGAAACATACATTACTACTATAGCTATCACTTAACTACAGGGAAATTAACTTTCATGACCATTGTGCCTTCAGTACGTTTAATACACCTAGACCCCAAAAAAGTATGCATTTAATAATACCAAACTCAAGGGTAATCATGGGTTATTCAGTCCTGAAGCAAAGCCGCTGATAACACAATTTTGGAGTAGATGTGTGTATCAACAAGTATTACTTTGCAGGTACTTTGTACTTAGAATCTAAAAATGCATTGCATACAAGACTAAAAAGTAAGGCTAAGTAATTTAACCACATAGTTAATCCGATTATATAAATTAATGGTAATAACATGCACAAATTAATTATGGTGCAATTACACTGTGTAACTGCTATGTAATTAATGTATCCATACTGGAAAAATGAATAAAAAATATTATCTGAAGGAGCCAAAAAAGTATAATGAATAAATGCAAAGCCAAGATATGAAAATTTTGTTCTAAAAATTGGTGATATCCTACCTGTTTCTTTTTCAAAACCTAAAGTGTATTTCAGCCACATAGTATGTATGACATGAATTTATTGTAATATTTTTAATAAATAATTTCCACTGTGGGACGTTCTCTCATACATTGTGATCTAGTAAGTTACAGAAAACAGGGACAATAGAATCAAGATTTATGTAGATCTCAAAGATTGAATTAATATATGAAGAGTGCAGTATTAGCCATTCAATGATTCAAATATATGGCCAGGTATTCCCAGGGTGTAAATCAATATAGTTCCATTGACTTCAATGGAGCTATGCCCTGGAATTCCAAATTCACCAGAGAATGTCAGTAATCCTCAGGATATTTCTGAGTGCAAGATTGTGTCATTCCAATCAGATTTGATCTGCTGCTTTTGTTTTTATAAACCATAGCCAGGCAGCTCCTTATTGGCTACCCTTGCAAGGAAAATGCTTAGGTAAATACATTATTTCATCAAAGCACAGTATTCTGCATTAGGTCAAAGTGTGCCTAGGAAATATGGTACTGTAGCATGGGAGAAATTTCAGCATTTGATAAACATTTTCATTTTGCGCCAAAAGACACCTCTTCCGGATGATGTTGGCATAGTGCAGGTTTTAGAGTAAGTGAGGTGATTGCTGTCAGATCCACTGTGATTCAATTTACCATAGCAAACAGAAATAATCAGTACAAATGATTAATGAACATGTCAGCAGATGTATCAGATTTGAAAATTCTATTCTTCACCCGTAGATTAAATGGACATTATTTTTAAATTTACAGCTGCCATGGAAAATGACCAGAAACCTATATTCTCAGAAAGCACATCCATCATCTTCAGGCATTCTTCCAATCTGTCAACTTTAACTGCTACTACTAAGTGTCTCCATCCAGGAAAACCAATTACTAAGATGGTTCATGGAATGGCTTCCAAATAATGTGAGAAGTAAACGACACTTGGACTACATTTCTTCTAATGAGTCTGCCTTCTTCTTTCATTCTGTCAGCAAATTTAACAGAGACAAATGTGTTAAAAACAAAGATAGAGGGCCAGATCTTCAGCTGTTCTAAACTGGCGTTGCTCCACTGAAGTCACTGGAGCTGTGCCAATGAACATCTGCCAAGGATTGGGTCCAGCATAATTTGTCAATCACCTGTTATACAGATTATGCAATGTTAAATCTCAGTGTTTTTCTTTTATCTAGAGGGGAGCTTCAAAATCTTATAAAGTTGTATTCACTATATAGTGTCATGCAGAGCAAAATCAGGCATCTGTTTTTTCTCCTCAGTGCATTTCCAGAAAGCAATATTGTATCTACTCTTTAAAAAATACATAATTGACAACACAAACAAGCAAGAAAGACTTAAGGGACTAAAATCTCTGCTTCATTTCATGCAACTTCAGGGCCCTAAATAAAGATAATCACCATGGGTCACTGCCAGCAATCTGATTACAACTCGCCCAGCTGCTGAGCCAAGCTTGCATGCACCAATGGCTTCCTGTTTTTTCTTCTGTTATGTTCCATGACCATTGTGGACTGAAGGAGTGGCCAGTTTGTCACTGACTGGAATTCATTATGGAGAAGGACTCAGATGGTCTTTCCATTGGCTGGTCAAACTTCATGGAAGTCTTAAGACACCTTGGCTTTTGCTCCTGGCCCTGAGTTCCACTGCTTGTCTCTCACTATCTCTACTCACTGCTGGAGCTCTTCACACAATCTGATAAGTGCTGCCAGCACCTTCATGTGCTACTAAGCATCAGCGTTTCTTGGTTTATAAGAGTGCTGCTCAGAGACATGCCTGGGATGTAACTGTTGGTACTAACAATGGCCCTGGTTCCTGGTAGGCAAATCAGCTCTCCAAGCTCCTTAGCAGAGTCTTCAAGCAGCCATTCTGCACTATAGGGCTTTGTGTTTATTCATGTCAAAGATTCAGCTCACCTGTTTGCCTTCATCATGGTCCATGTGGAATAGGGATGGAGCCAGAGCATCTGAATCTGCTCCAGAGTCTCTCTGACTTCTTTACTTAGTCGGGCAATGCCTTCAATGACATGCTTAGGGGGCTAACCAGGCAGACAGAATGTGGGTAGCACAGAAATGTGGTGTAACCTTCGGGTGGGCTAAAATTAATTAAATTGCCCTTCTCCAGTGCCTCACAGAAATACACCCCAATCAGTGTTCCCTCTAAGCTGCGCAGGTGCGCGGCCGCGCAGCGGCCGTCGCACCCCCCGCGCAGCAGTGATGGACCACCGCGCAGCCCGGCAGCCCCCGCTGCTCCCTCCAGACCCCCGGGGCTGCGGCTTTGCCGCAGCAGACCCGGCCTGCGCCTGGCCTCTGGGCTGGCCCTCCCCACCCCCAGGGTGGGACAGGCAGGCTCAGGCTCGGCTCAGGTGCACGGGCCTGCCTGCCTGCCTGCCCCACGTGGCCGGGGCAGCAGGGTGGCTGCGGCGGGCTCCCACCCGCCGACCGCCTCGACTTCCCAGCCCGGGGCCGGGGCCGGGGCCGGGCTCATCTGACAGCCTCGGCCTCCCAGCACGGGGCCGGGATCAGCCTCCGGGGCTGGGGTCTGCTCCGCCCCACCGGCGGCTTCCCAGGGCCGCGGTAGGGTCCTCCCCCGCCAGCGGCCTTGGCTTCTCCCTTTCTTTCTCTTCGTTCTTTCTCTTCTTTGCCTGCTTCCTTTCTTTTTCTTTCTTTCTTTCTTTCTTTCTTTCTTTCTTTCTTTCTTTCTTTCTTTCTTTCTTTCTGTCCTTTGCTTTCCTTTTTCTTTCCTTCTTTCTCGTCTTTGTCTTCCTTCTTTTTTCTTTCTTCCTCTCTTTCTCTTTTTCCTTCTTTGTCTTCCTTTTTCTTTCTCTTCTTTCCTTCCTTTCTTCTTTCTCTTCCTTCTTTCCTTCTCCCTTTCTTTTTCTATTCCTTCCTTTTTCTCTCTCTCTCTTCCTTCCTTCTCTTTTTTCTCTCTTCCTTCCTTCCTCCCTTTTTAAAAAAAAACTTTAAAAAAATTAGTTTTAAATAAAAACCTTTCTAAAAATTAAATTTCAATTCAAAATTCATTCAAATTCAATTAAACACAATTTATTAATTCTATTTACAATTACTTTAACTTCAATTAATGCCTATAATTTCTGTTGTATGAGTTTACACAAAAATTTTATTCAGAAAAAGTTTTGCACACGGCTTGAAAATTTTGCACACGAGCCGCCAAACCTTAGAGGGAACATTGACCCCAATCCCTGTGGAAAAAGCAGCTGGAGACCCAGGATCCAGTCTGTATGGGACTCAAGGCAAAGATTGTTCAAAGCAGATAAAAACAAAGAAAGAAAAGTAATGAGTTTTATTAAACATTAACTTTATAAATCATATGATTTAAGAAACAAAATAATGACTACCATATAAAACTATAACAAGATGTGGCTAATTTTGGGAACTCACATTTACTATTTCACAATACATATAAACAAGAACAAAACTGAATTTAAAGAGAGCAGCCCCTCAGAAGCACTATCTACGCAACTGTCCCAAAGTTCTGGTGGAGTTCACCTGGCTCTCAGTGATCGTCTCTGTGTGCTAAGCTCAAAGGCTTGAGTAGGAAGAAGCAGCTCTTTGCTCTCTGTCTGCTGGAATCTTCCAGGCAAACCCTGCTCTTCAGTCAGCTTGCTGCTTAGGCACCACTCATTTATATAGAGAGAGATATATAGAAAGAAAGAAACGCTGAAGCAAAAGAAAACATACAACTCTGAGAATAACAAAGTATAATTAACTCTTCCCCCTTATTACATTAAAGAACTGTTCATTCCTCCCAGTATTTAATACAACTCAAAGAATCCAATTAAAAGAAACCCCCCTCTTCTTCCAATGGTCCCTTTTCTGCACCCAGTGCCCCAGACTGCCCTGCTGGAGGGTTAGCAATATCACTGACCTGAAGCAAAATGCTTCAGAGTGGTAGGAAACAAGCTGCTGTCTGCTCCTGGCTCGCTTCTCCCCGTGCACCGAGCACGTGGGCTCCTCTCAATCCAACCACCCTGGCTGCTGGCTCTCAGGCATCTCACTCCAGCAGCCAGCAGCAGCAGGGGACCCTGTGGCGCATGCTCAAAGCTGCAACTCCACACACCAGAAACTTCTGGCTTTAGGCAGCTAAATCTGCCTAGCAACAGTGACCCAACAGATCTCTTAAAGGGAAACTCTCCATTTAGACTAATAGGTTACAGTGGCACACTACTGCTTTTGACAGTGGAGTCTGTTCTTGCCAGGATATGGCAAAGGCTTTGTGAGCAAAGACTAGTTCATTTAATGAGGGTCACACCAACACAAATTTGAATCGTGGTTGGGTGGGGTGGGGTGGTTGGAGGAGACACTAATACATGGGAGGAACTAGGGGCATCAAAGTCCCCAGGACTTGCTATCTGGAGAATAAAAATAACCAGCACATGGAACAGCTGCGTGGAACCACCTCCCTCAAGTGACTTGGACATGAGGGAGGAGAGTGGCAGCTTTGAAATCTGCCACTTGGTTGGCAGGCCACGAATGGGATAGAGTTGGGGAATATAATGCAAGTACCTTTCACAAGCACCATATGTCCCATAGGCAGCAAGCACCCTTCACTACTGTCTGCTTGCCCAGGATATTTGTCATATCCAGTCTCAGATATTCTCCCTTCGGAATCTGGTCAGGGCTACTTCTTAGCAGCTGCCTACTGAATGAGTAGGTTTTTCAAGGGCAGATTCCCCCATAGAGAACCTCCAACTTGGCTGGCACAAGCTGGCTACCTTGGTCGCCCTTTGTTGTTCTGCTCTTAGTGGTGGCCTGAGGCTCACATTGCATGATAGCAACGTAGGTAACGTGACTCAACTGGTCCTTCCACTGTTTTTGTAGGCTCTTATCCTGGCACACCAAGTGCTGGCTAGGGCCCAGGTCCCCATGCCTCATCTGAATATTGACAAATACTGAGCTGAAATCAGTCTGACTCACCTGTGTACTAGTGTTGCTAAAATAGGTATTAGAATGATAAGAACGTGTTTAGGCTTTATTGAATGCTTCTGAGTTGCTGCACACATTCATCTCACTATAACATCTGTATCCCAGACTGTAAGGCTATGTCTACACTTGCTAAAATTAGTTCGAATTAGTTAGTTTGAACTAACTAATTCAGACTAATTTTAGTTAGTTTGAATTAGCTTAATTCGAATTAGGATGGCCACACTGGAATGTTAGTTCGAACTAAGCAAGCACTTGCTTAGTTCGAATTAGCGATCCCCATTCATTTCAATGGCTGGTTAATTCGAACTAAGAAATTAGTTTGAATTAACATGGCCACATTGGTTAATTCGAACTAGTTAGTTCGAATTAACCCCTTAGTTCGAATACCCTATTCAAACTTATTAGTTCGAATTAAGGAAGCCCTTAATTCGAACTAACTAAAGCCTAGTGTAGCTATGGTTTTAGTTAGTTCGAATTAAGCCTCCTTAATTGGAACTAACTTGCCAATGTAGACATAGCCTAAGATACTATTTGAGCATTTGTACTGTAAGCCTTTATAATTGTGTAAATCACCAGACAAGAGGGAGACATTAATTAGTGTGGAATGGTGGTCTCCAGTGGAGGTATTCTGTACTGCTTAACAAGGAAGGCTCATTAACACAAGATGGACTAGAGTGGATCAGTAAAGAGAACAAAAGACTTTGTTGTTCACTCTGCCCTCCTCCCCATGAAGATGGGTCTTGAAGACGAAGTCCTCCCATTGGCAGAGTTTGTAGCTCAAAGCAGTGCCTGAAGAGGTTACACTTGATAACTGGCTGGTGAAATCTAAGTATAGAACTCATGATCAATTTGAAATCTGTGCCCTTATTCTTAACAATCTGCCTAGATGTTGATACTCATGCTCTTGAACTACCTCAGGACAGCTTGACAATTATTACTTATATTCATGTAACTCAATCATGTATATTTGGACACAGTATTAAAGTTTTCATCTAAGGGAAGCCCATAGCCCCTGGAAAAACAAGAAGCTTATTTAAAAGCATAGGCTTGACTAGGTCACTCCCATTTATCCCACTGCACAAAATTAACTCACAGGACTGAAGGCCTCTCCAGGAATGACAATGTGACTTTATTGTGCATTTTAGCACAGCAGATGCACTCTGGATAACTGTAGGGGCCAGCAAGGGATTTTTTTTTTCTTACTGAAAAAAAAAGAAATTTCTCCTTGAAAATGGGACACAGATTGGGATGTGGACAAATATAACTGAATGTAACTCATTCTGGGTTGCTTTTACCATTACCTTTTTTGTATCACTGGATACTTCAGGCTAAGTGAATTAACTGAGAAAGTGTGAAGAAGGGCTGTCCCAAGTACCCTTCAGACCTAGGCATCATGGAAGCTCCATCTTTAGTTCTTGAAGATAGACCAAGCAGCTTGGGCTCATCACCATGAATGATCTATTGTAGTGGTTGACTAACATTACACATGCTTGCTGAGGCTCTTTACTTCCCCATGTGGATAACCCTTAATATCAGTTTCTGGCCATCTACCACAGGACCTTGGCTCACATGGATCATCCCATGAGCAAGTTCTGCATCCATTCATTTTGCCATGACTAGACTTCTACATGTTAATGTCCAGGGTCCATAACAGAGGGCATTCAGAATGGTTCCAATACTATATTTTACCCATAATGGTGGCAGTAAATTACAGATCTAACTTTCTAATTATTCTTCTATAATTTATTCTACAGGGAGTTCCAGGGGAGTGTTCGAACTGCTGACCATAGAATTCTCTTCTGATCTTAAAAATTCCTGGTCACCAGGAAGCAAGGCTTGTATCTACAATCCTATGAAAGCATACTCTGGATTACCCTAGGAAAAGAGCAGGTTTATGTGTTATGACTCTCATCATACAGCACATGTGCAAGCGGTCAAGTCCCATCATCATCTACTTTGCAAGCAATAACCTGGTATCAAAAAACATGTTCAATCCATTGGTTAAAGTAAAGTAAGGATTGGATGGCACTATGAAACATCCAGAATTCATGTTGTTCTGATTTGTACTTTTAAATTTGGGTCCAGAGATCAGACTCTGAGATCCAAAACCATACTTGACCTTACAGTAAAGAAACCATCAATTTGAGAGATATTTACTGAATATTCCACGTTGTTTTGGCCATATGATATGTATTTGTTCCTCTTGAATATGCTTTCTAAGGTTGCATGGTTTTCAGTACTGTTAGGGCAAAGGATGCCAGCTAAACAATTTATTAATAGCATCTAGTAGTTGGCTGGCATAGGAGATCAGATAAATTGATGAAATGTAAACAGCTGGTGACCAGGAATTCATGATTCCTCAATTATGATGTGACTGAGTGGCAGGTGAATCCACTCCTACCACAGAGTAGATATAAGTCTATGAGTGGACAGAATTGTGTCTGCATGAAGGCCTCATCTCTCAAATCAAATGATCATCTAATCTGAAATGGGTATACATAACTGAGCTGCTTGCTGGCCTCTTTGACTATGTCTACACTTGAAAAGTTAAGTCGACTTTATAAAGTCGACTTAATAAGGTCGACTTTAAGTCGAATTAAAGTGGACCTTATTAAGTCGACTTAACAGAAGTGGACTTAACTTCTCAAGTGTAGATGTGGCCCCTTTTCCACCTTATTAAGTCGACTTAATGTTTTAAGTCGACTTAAAAAGGTCCACCTAGGCACTACTCCGTGTCTCCACTAGCTTAAGTTGACTTAATAAAGTCAACTTAAGCGTTAGTTTGAATTAAAACGAGGTGTTATTAATTCGAACTAACTTTTCCTTAATTTGACTTAAGGAGCAGCTTAAGTCGAATTAAGGAAAGCCCAGTGTAGACGCACTGTAAATTAAGTCGACTTAAGCCTCCTTAAGTTGACATAATTTATAAGTGTAGATGCACCCTTTGACACTTCAGTTTAATGGATGGGGATGGAATCTCATGAGTAACTCAATTCTTTAAGGGAGGGGAGTAAGGTTGTGCTTCTTACCCAATTTCAGCAACAAGCAGTACTTGGACAGCAATGATTTAATGCGATAATGATATCAAGAACAGTGCACATTCAGTAGCATCCTCTTGATGAGTAATTCTACCATGCTGGTTGGGTTGTAATGATAATAATGACCATAAAAGCCATGAGCAGGATTCACAAAGATATTTAGTTGGCTCACACCCATTAAAATCAATGGGTGTTAGGTGCCTTTGAATACCTTTGTGAAGCCAAACCTACAGCTCTGATTTCTTAGGTGGAATTAGGAATTCAGCACTCAAGCAGAGTCTAATGGCCAAAGTGCCAATTATTTTAGGTTAGAGGACTACCACAGACGTTTTAGAATAGAATAGCCTTCACCCTGCTATATATTATACAGGAGGGGCTTTTTTTTAATGTTACTGTTAAAAATTAGAATGAATGTGAGCAAATAAAGTCAAGAATACAGTCATGTTGTACCACTTGTTTCAAATGAGACTTCATCCTTGATTTCAATGGCAAATCCCACTTACTATTGATTAGTACAATAAGGCCCGTTAATAGTTTTGGGTTGGCCCAGGGTGTCAACCTCAGAGGGAGTCCCCAACACTTCGCTATAGGCAGGTAAACAGTCAGTAAGCCTGGCCCTTCAGACAGGGCGAGGCAGGCAAAATGCAGTCTCTAGCCCAGGCCCTGGGTCAGGGCAGGCAAGCAGAACAAACAGGGCAACCAGCTACAACCTAGTGAGGCTTAACAGACAGAGGGGGCAGTCATCCCAGGGTGGGGTGGCCAGGGGGAAGGAGGACACAAGCCATCCAACTCCACTGCGTCTCAACCCAGGGCCTTAACAGTGGCAGGGTGTCCCAACCAGTGGGTCAGTGGGGCTCCTGCCAAAACACACTGACTAGTGCCCCAGTATAGGGAGAGCCAGATCAAGGTCAGCTAAGCTTGGGCCACTGCCTCCTCCCTGTACTCAGGTACCTGTGTCCCACATCATAGTCTCGCTCCTCAGGGTAGATTGCGAGGGGCAGCTCCCGCAGCCCCTTGGGGTCACTAGCATCTGGCTTCTCAAAGTCATTTAGGGCAGGCAGCTCCAGCAAGTCACAGCAGCAGGTCACTCTCCCCAGTCACTGCCCGCAGGCAGCTCTTCCCTATTGCTAAGGCCCAATAGCTCGGGCAAGCCCTCTAGTCTCCCACCAGTGGGTAGCCTAGGCGGCCCTTTAACAGGGTCAGGCTGACATCCCCACCATGGAGGAGAGATTGCCTTCTCCTCCAGCAGCTTCCCTTGATTGAGTTACAGAGCCTGGCTTTTATACTTCCTGTTCTGTGCCTTTACTTCTGGTTTGGAAGTGCTGTGGTACTTGAGCCTGCCCACCAGGTGGTGTGTGTCAGGCCCTTGGTGTCTGCCTTGGAGGGAGGCCACACAGCTTTGCTACAAATTCCTACTACCTAAATTTTATAGTAACATACACAGCCAATGAAATACATGCAAACAATTAATTTGTTTACGTTAACCTGGCTCATTCATATTTATGCATGAGACAGCCAGGTTCTCTAGAACTTCTCATACTTGTTATTTAATTTCTGTGCACAGCTGGGCATTGAGAGTTCTGTACTTAGAAAAAAAGTCAGGAGGGGAAAGAAGTAAACTACTTTATCTGTCTTTGACCATGTGAAAACTATTCTGGTCCAAATGCTAACAATGCACTGACTATGGCTATGTCTACACTTGTTAATTTAAGTCGACTTAGCATGTTCACACTCAAATTTAAGTCGACTTAGAGGGGACCCTACAAAATTGACCTAGAGTGTCCACACTGGACGCCTAGGTCGACTTGTAGGGGCTAGGTGGACCTGGGACTGGACCATGGTGGCAGGGGGGGCACCCCTTGCCAAGTGCCAGGGGGCTCAGCCTTTGCCCCACTGTACCTTGGTACAATGGGGCAAAGGGGGACTGGGACCCCGGTAGGGCATAGGGGCAGGGAGGGCAGGGCTTTGCCCTGCCCTGTGGGGGGCACACCAGGCTGTGGCTGTGCCAGCCACCCTGGCAGGGAGGGCAGTGGAGAAGCCCTAAAGCCCCCTAAGTCGACTTAAAGTCGACTTAGGGCTACTCCATGTCCACACTGGCTAAGTCGACTTTCTAAAGTTGACTAAGCCAGCAAAGTCGACTTAAAACGAGGTTTTATAAAGTCGACTTAATTTTTCCTTAAATCGACTTAAGCAGCTGCTTAAATTAAGATTAAATTAAGTCGACTTAAGCAAGTTTAAGTCGACTTAATTTGTAAGTGTAGACGCACCCTATAAGAGCATATATCAGAATTCACTACATGTAGGTAATGACCTCCCAGTCATACAAAAGAATATTCATATTCATGAATGCTTCATGAGTGCAATTAAATTTTTTAAGTATTGCAAACATCCTGGCTTTTTACACTCCTGTGCTCTGCACTTTCTAATCAACACGTCTGGTATTTACTACCATTGCTTCTCTGTATTCATTGGGTTTGTGGTACCAGATGCATGCATGAAAAAGCACGTCTGAATGCTACACTATCTGACCCAAAGAACACTAAGTCAATGGAAAGATTCCCACCATCTTTGCTGGGCTTTGGATCATCCACGGCTGTGGATGAAGAACTAGCCATCATTTTGGTCCCATGCTACCATTTTTACCTTCTACCTGTAAAATGAGGATATTGACACTCACCTCCTTTGTAAAGTGCTTTGAGATCTACAGATAAAGAGTGCTGAATCAGAGATAGGTTTAATTATATTAATAATATAATCCTTTAGACGTTTTAAGCAAAAAAATACTATTCAAAGAGAAATACGGGATTTCATTATCTTTTCTACAGCGTGACAGGAATATATCTTTTATCAAAAAAATCAGCATTCAGATTAGGTTTTCATTGCAATGTTTTATTCTGAAAGACTAGTGAGAGCAATTACATGTCGATAGTCCTGCTCTTTCACGAAAGCCTTCCATTGTGAGAGTGTTTATGCAACTGAGTGTGTGGCACAATGGTTTTTACTATGTTTTTTTAATGCAGCCTGTATAAAACACTTCCGTTTTGATTGTTTCCCTTTGTATTGTCAAGCATGTTTGCATTCTGAAGGGTTTTGTCTCATTAAAGCAATTACTGTGTAAACTTACAGTAGTTTGTTGTTTTTTTCAGGGCACTAGAAATATCCATAAACAGCTCTTGCTAGGTCAGGATGTTCTGTATGTGCCTAGGGTAGCAGTGGGAAGCTCCATTCAGAGAAAGAATTAGATCAGGGTTTTTTTTTAGCTGGAACACCAAAAACAGCTATGAGCATAAAAGAGAGGAAAAATGGAGCTGAAGTCTGCTTGCTCTAATAGTCCTTACCCCACTTCTTCCTGCAGCAGGCTCAGCAGCAGGAAGAAAAATTTCCAAGTACAAGGTTTACCATGATAAGAAAGCGAAAATAGGAAAGACTGACCTGATACAGAGCCAAATTGTGGCTGACCTGGAAGCTATTCTTCAGGGGTATAGCAGAAAGTAAGTAATTCCCATTGCTGCCTGGCTCACCTGGATTGCACTCTAAGGCTATGTCTACACTTGTTAATTTAAGTCAACTTAGCATGTCCACACTCAAAAATTAAGTTGACTTAAAGGGGACCCTCCCAAATTGATTTAGAGCATCCACACTGGACGCCTAAGTCGACTTCTAGGAGCTAGGTGGACCTGGGACTGGTCCATGGTGGCAGGGGGGGCACCTCTTGCCAAGTGCCAGAGGGCTCAGCATTTGCCCCCTTGTACCTGGGTACAATGGGGGCTGAGCCGGACAGGGACACTGGCAGGACATAGGAGCAGGGTGGGCAGGGCTCTGTCCTGCCCTGTGGGGGGGGCACGCCAGGCTCTGCCTGTGCCAGCCACTCTGGCAGGGAGGGCAGTGGGGGAGCCCTGAAGACCTTTAAGTTGACTTAAAGTCGACTTAGGGCTACTCTGCCTCCACACTGGCTAAGTCAACTTAACAAAATCGACTTAGCCTGCAAAGTCGACTTAAAAAAGAGGTTTAATAAAGTCGACTTTAATTTTCCTTAAGTCGATTTACGCTGCTGCTTAGGTCAACTTAAGGAAAATGTAGTGTGGATACAGATTAAATTAAATTGACTTAAGGAATCTTAAATCGACTTAATTTGTAAGTGTAGATGCACCCTAAGTGTTGCAAGGAGTGATAGGCTTGAAGGGTTGCTGCTTAGTCCCTTAATCAGGATGGGACCTTGATTCTTCCTCCACAATTCAACAGCCAGTATCGCTCAGCCAGTGCAAGGTGGGGAAATATGTCACACTTGATAAGATGCAATAGCAAATTGTTTCCTTCTGGAGCAAGCAGGGGAGGATCATGGTTCCTCCCTGGGGTAGCACCACTACACACTATCCCTTATGCAGGGCTGAGCCTAAAGGCAAAGTCCGTCTTAGAATAACTTTTATTTCTGATGAAATAGAATCATTGTCAGTGCTAGACCTAACTCCCTTTGATAATTTACTTAGTAGCCAATAAGGCAATAACTAATTACAAATGTTCCAAGAGAATGAAAAATCTCTGGGTGTGTCTACACTTACAAATTAAATCGACTTAAGGAGGCCTGAGTCGACTCAAACTACTCCACGTCCACACTGGGCTTTCCTGAAGTCGACCTAAACAGTTCCTTAGGCCGACTCAAGAAAAAGTTAAGGCAACGTAATAACACCTCCTTTTAGGTCAACCTAACGCTTAAGGCGACCTCATTAAGTTAGCCTAAGCCAGTGTAGATGCACAGTAGCCCTAAGTCCAACCTCCATGGCCTCCTTCCCAGAGTTCCTGGCACAGGAAGAGCTAGACCTGGCCAACCACAGGTCAGGACTCACCCCTGACCACCCTGCTGCTTGGGAGCAGAGCACAGCAGAGCAGAGCCAGCGCTGCAGGTGGGCCCCATCCTGGAACCACCAGGACATCCTCGACCTGCTGGCCATTTGGAGGGACAAGGCAGTCAGCTCTCAATCACGAGGCAGCCATCGCACTTGGGAGGTGTATGCCTCCATGTCCTAAGCCCTGGCTGCCAAGGGCCACACCTGGGACACCCAGCAGGTCCGGGTCAAGATCAAGGACCTCCACCAGGGCTACCAAAAGACCCGGGAGGAGACACTCTGGATAGGGGCAGCCCCCACCAGCTGCCAGTATTACCAGCAGCTGGATGCCTGTCTGGGCCAGGAGAGCGGCAGCCTGCCAGCCCACACCCTCGACTCGGCCGAGCCCCCCTCCCTCGACGATGACCAGGAGGGGGGCTCAGGGGAATGAGATTGTGGTGCTGGAGCAGGGGGAGGCCAGCGCCCAGCAGGAGCAAGAGGATGCCCACTGCAGGGTCAAGCAGGGGCTGCGGAGGGGCAAGCAGGGGCTGCTCAAGCGCATGCTTGACCTCATGGAGTTGCAGACCCAGTCCCTGGAGCGCCTGTTCTCTCGGGGCCCCGCCCTGCATCCCAGAGGCAGCCTGGGACCTGCCTTCCAGAGGCCATTAGCACTGCCCCCCCGACCCTCTTCACTCCCCCCAAACCTGAATAAACCCCCTGAACATTTTTATACAGTGTGTCATGCTTTTTATTGGTGTGGGAACAGAGGGGAGATGGGTGCTTGGGGGGGGGCAGGCATGGGCGGGAGGTGGAGGTGACGGGGCCTGGTAGCAGGCCCACTCCTCAGTGCTCCTCACTGTTGGAGTGGGCCCTCAGCACATCCTGGATAAGCTGTGCTTGCTGCTGGGCCCGCTGAGTCTGGGGCAGGGTGTCGTCGGGCTGCTCGTACTGCACCGTGAGCCACTCATCTTCGGCTTCCCAGACCCGGGGGAACTTTTCCCCCCGCAGCTTGCAGAGGTTGTGCAGACAACAGCATGTGCTGACGACCACTGGGAGGTTGCTCTCGCCAAGCCGCAGGCAGGCCAGGAGGCCCTCCAGCAGGCCTTGAGATGGCTGAAGGCATGCTCAATGATTCTGTGGCACTGGTTGAGCCTTTGATTGAAGAGGTCCCTGCTGGCATCCATGCGGCCTATATATGGCATCATCAGCCAGGGGAGCAAGAGGTAGGTGGCATCCCAGAGGATCAGGACTGGCACCTGCTCATCCTCGATGATGATGGTGTGGTCGGGAAAAAAGGTGCCTGCCTGCATGTGCATGTACAGGGCGGAGTTGCACAGGATCTGTGTGTCGTGCACCTTCCCCGGCCAGCCCACATAGATGTTCTGGAAGATTCCGCGGTGGTCCACAAGGGCCTGCAGGACCATGGAGTAGTACCCCTGGTGGCTGACATAGTCCCTGGTGTGGTGTTCCAGGGCTCGGAAGGAGATGTGGGTGATATCCACAATGCCCCCACAGTTGGGGAAGCTGAGACGGGCAACGCAGTCAAGGAGTTCATGCAGGTTGCCCGGGATGACAAGGCAGGCTTGCAGGATCCAGTTGATTGCCCTGCAGACCTGCATGAGGGCGGTCCCAACAGTGGCTTTCCCAATGCCAAATTGCTGGACCATGGAGCGGTGGGAGTCCACGGTTGCCAGCTTCTACACGGCAATGGCCACTCACTTGTCTATGGGCAGGGTGGATCAGAGTCGGGTGTCCATGTGCTGCAGAACCGGGGTGAGCTTGCGTACAAGCTTGAGGAAGGTCCACTTGCCCATCCTAAAGCTCTGCAGCCACAGGTCATCGTCCCAGGTAGTGAGGATGATCCGCTTCCACCAGTTGCTGCAGGCCTCCTGTGCCCGGAGGCGACAAGGCAAAGAGTGCGGTGCAGTGCCCACAGCAGGTTGCTGGGGCAGCAGGGTGGGGGGTAAGCCGTCGTTTTCCTCTGCGCTGGCGTGTCGCTGGACAGGCCTGCTCCACAGCTGAAGAAGCCTTACCACTAGCTGGCAGGTGTCGCTCACCTGGCTGACAAAGTGCTGGAACAGAGGCAGATCCACGACCTGCTTAGGCTCCGAGTTTCCAGGCACAATGGGAAGGGACTGAGCCCACTTCTTGTTTTGGGGCATGGCCAGGGGAGGGGAGACCTTCTCTGCTGCCACACTTCCCAGGATGCATCCCTCCAACCCCCCCAAGTCAACTCAAGGGTCTAGTGTAGACTTTCTTTGTTGACTTGTTAAGGTCGATTTAAAGTCAACTTAATAAAGGTGACTTACTACAGTCAACTTAGCTTTCTAAGTGTAGACATAGCCTCTGAGAGAGGACCTGAAATGTGTCTCTCTGAAGTTCTAACCTTAACTGTGATAAGGAACAAGTTGAGGCAGGAAAATAATAATTCCCTATAGATTTAAAGGCAAGAAAAGCACAGAACACTCAATAAAGGGGCCCTTTGCTTTGCAGAGTCTTTCACTATTTATCTGAATACTAAACCGAGCCACACAGAAAAGAACCATTGAAAGAGATGGTTCTGTAGCATGTTCAAGGCAGGCCCTGTTGAGGAACTTCCTCTATTAAATAATATACAGTGATCTATCCAGATGGGCTGCCCATTCTGATTTTGAGCCAGGAGGATCCTGAGACTCTGGGCCAGATTTTCCATTGCCCTTCATCTTTTGTAATCATTTATATTTATGTAAAGTGGATATAATGTGCTACCATTGGTATAAATGGGTGGAGAATTCTGCTCAGGTCTCATTTTACACTCACTTGGCGCAGGTATAAATGAGTACACACAGCAGTGGAGAAACAGATACCCTGACTCAATCTTGAGTCATGCTCTGACCCGTTGCTTGTCAGATAGATTTGCTGGGAATTCTTCTACATCCAGAGAATAACTGAGTAGCTTTGAGCTGGTTTAAGTGGCTTTTTCTCTTTCTTTTTCTAGTCCCCAGTCTAGGTAATATTCTGGGGGTACTGCCAGAGGATATAGCTCAAATGCCACTGCAATCTGGAGATCCCTAGCTGGTAGATGATGGCCCCTGAGGGCCATAACCAACTGGATGGAGTTTAGAGCAGGCTGGAGTTAGTGGGCTTATTTGATGATTGAGCTCTCGTGTTATACCCAGCACCCATTGTAATGTGAAGAACTGTGTGCAGGCAGGGGGAAAGGCCGAGGAGCTTGGCTAATAGGAAGGACTTTAGAGAACATCTCTTTCTCCTCGTGGCTTCACACAGGAAGATTGGATGATCTTAACTGTGGCCAATCTTGACTGTTTTACTCTTGCAAACTCCCAATTACTTTAATTGGAATTTTGCCTGTAACCTCACTGTATAACTGTGGGCCAATTCCATGCCCAAATCAAAGCAAATGATGCAGTAGTGATTGTGAAGACTTACTCTCCCTGGCTATGTCTACACTTGTAAATTTAAGTCGACTTAGCATGTCCACACTTAAATTTAAAGTCGATTTAGGGGGGAACTTACAAAGTCGACCTAGAGCGTCCACACTGGACACCTATGTTGACTTGTAGGGGCTAGGGGGACCTTGGGCAGGTCCACAGTGGTGGGGGGACACCCCTGGCCCAGTGTCAGGGGGCCTAGCCTTTGCCCCATTGTACCTGGGTACAATGGGGTAAAGGGGGACAGGGACCCTGGAAGGGCATAGGGGCAGGGTGGGCAGGGCTCTGTCCTGTCCTTTGGGGGGGGCATGTCAGGTTCCCCCTGTGCCCTCCCCCAGCAGGGAGGGCAGTGGGAGAGTCCTGGAGAACTCTATGTCGACTTTAAGTCGACTTAGGGCTACTCCAGGTCTACACTGGCTTAAGTCAACTTTAGGAAGTTAACTTAAGCCTAAAGTCGAATTAAAAGGAAGTTTAATAAAGTCGACTTAATTTTCATTAAGTTGACTTTATTTTCCTTAAGTCGACTTAAGCAGCTTGCTTAAGTCGACTTAAGGAAAGTGTAGTGTAGACACGGATTAAATTAAGTCGACTTAAGCAAGCTTAAATTGACTTAATTTCTAAGTGTAGACGCACCCTCTTTTCCTTATGACTGGCTGTTCATGCTGCTAGCCCTGATTTCTGGGAGGTGCTGAACACTTCCCTTTCAGGTTCTAATGCCAAGGTTCTTTGTTCTTTAAATAAACCAAAATCACTAATGATGCCTTCTTTATGATCATATGAACTGTTTAAAGCAAATAATTCCCTCCAAATGCCTCCGTCAATTCAGTCTAACTTGCTATTGTTTTTTACTTTGTTTACTACATTAGTACAAGACTTTTTAAAACATCTCCAGGATCAGCAGTGCAATGGTTTATACTTCAGTTACTATATGCATGCTTGAAAGAGCTACAGTGATAAAATCAAAATCACTGCTGTTTATTCTAACATGATTTCCCAATAATTCTTTATCCACACACACTCTTAATGAACATGGCTTGCATTTATTTGTTGATTATCTTGATAAGTCTATAAAGTGTCAATGACTTTATTAACACAATAATGCAACCACAATGTTAATAATTAATTAAGAAAAGTGTAATAATGACAAAGCAAGGAATCCTTTTGAAACATAAACATGTGACCCACAATGGCTGCTTCTTGGAAAGTAGCAAAACATGCATTGCAAAGACTATAATGAATAGCATCTGCTTCATCTGTTTAACAGCCAAAAATTCTAGACATTTATTGTTCCTCCAAAAGAGTGATGTTGACCAAAAACATGGAGAAAAGCCATTCAGAAGCTATTTTGTGTAAATGAAGTGCAGATTTGTGTATGTGAGATGTTACCCCCTTTTCTGTTTCCTTTCATTAAGGTCACAACATTAGCACTGTAAAATAATTATTATTGCTACAGTCAAAGTCACTGTAATGCTAAATTCACAGAGAATCTCAATGTGTTCAAGGAAGAAAAAAATATTTTAGAATTAAAAAAAAGTACTTTCAGTTAATGAAACTCAATTAGCACAGGCCCTTGTATCTTATTTCATATTCTCACTATTCTGTCATGTGTGTCATTCATTTTCCTCTAAGAGCACATTTGTAAGTCAATATTGTAGCACCAATGTGAATTCCCATGGCTATGCACTATAGCTTTGGGAACTTTGTTAGTATTTAGGGCCAACTCCTGCTTGCTCACATGATCCAAATTAATCCCTGGTTTCACTACATTGTAGGGTGACAATATTTCCCATTTTGGTCAGGACAGTCCCCTTTTTAAGCTCTGTCCCTGTCACCATGGCTTTTCTTTTTAAGCAAAACTGGGCATTTGTCCTGTTTGTGGTTGTCCTAAGGGGGTGTGGAGTAACACTGGAGCAAGAGAAAATGCGATAAATGCCTTGTTTGCCAAGAAAGTTGTGATATCCATGGTGTTGGCTTGGGTGAGCGGCGACGCTAGGGGGCCTGGTGAGGTTGGCCTGAGGTGCCTAACAATTCACTGTTTACCTGGTGTCCTGTTTTCACTTTAGGGAAATAAGTTTAACCTACCACATTGCTTCATTGTGGTTAGAGTTCTTTCAGGGATGGGTCTGGCCCTTTGACTCACGTTCATAGAGCTACTCAAATGCTACAAAAGCTGTTTGTGAATGATCATATGCATTCTGAGTGATTGTTCCATGTGAGCACATTCCCATCCCTTTTCTGTTCATGAGCATTCATGTGAGATGTAGAATTGCAGCTCAAATAGATATAACCCAAGGTAGTTTTACTCTAGCTAGCTCAACTGGACCCTAGATAATTACTCATGGGGTTAGTCCTTACTGAAGCACCTCGTGGTGGATGATAACGGAACAGGCTGAAGTACCAATGCTTTTTTTACTTTAGTCTTCACAGGGAGAGCCAACTCCCAGGCTACTACACGGGGTAACCCGGAATGGAGAGAAGAGCGGCCCTCGGTGATGGAAAGTTGAGTTAGGGACAACTTAAAGAAACTGGATGTGCACAAGTCCATGGGGTTGGATGAACTGTATCCGAGGGTGCTGAGGGAGTTGGTGGAAGTGATTGCAGAGCTGCTGGCCATTATCTTTGAGAACTTGTGGCGAACAGGGAGAGGTCCTGGAGGACTGGAAAAAGGCAAATATAGTGCCTATCTTCAAGAAAGGGAAAAAGGAGGATCCGGGGAACTACTGACCAGTCAGCCTCATCTCAATCCCTGGGAAAATCATGGAGGAGGTCCTCAAAGAATCCATCCTGAAACACTTGGAGGAATATAGAGTGACCAGGAACAGTCAACATGGATTCACCAAGGGCATATCGTGCCTGACCAACCTGATTGCCTTCTATGATGAGATGACTGGATTTGTGGATGTGGGAAGAGCCATTGATGTGGTATACCTCGACTTAGCAAGGCTTTTGATATGGTTTCCCAAAGCATTCTCGTTGTCAAGTTAAGGAAGTATGGGTTGGACGAGTGGACTGTAAGGTGGATAGAAAACTGGCTAGATCAACGGGCTCAGCGGGTAGGAATCAATGGCACGATGTCTAGTTGGCAACCGGTAATGAGTGGAGTGCCCCAGGGTTCAGTCCTGGGGCCGGTTCTGTTCAACATCTTCATTAATGATCTTGATGATGGGATAGATTACGTGCTTAGTAAGTTCGTGGATGACACCAAGCTGGGGGGGAATGGTAGATACTCTGGAGGGCAGGGACAGGATCCAGGGAGACTTGGACAAATTGGAACACTGGGCCGAAAGAAACCTCATGAAGTTCAACAATGACAAGTGCAAAGTCCTGCATTTAGGATGGAAAAATCCCATGCACTGCTACAGGCTGGGGACCGATTGGCTAAGTAGCAGCTCTGTAGAAAAGGACCTGGTGGTTATGGTGGACAGGAAGATGAATATGAGCCAACAGTGTGCCCTTGTTGCCAAAAAGGCCAATGGCATATTAGGCTGCATCAGTAGGAGTATTGCCAGCAGATCGAGGGATGTGATAATTCCCCTCTATTCGACACTGGTGAGGCCGCATTTGGAATACTGTGTCCAGTTTTGGGCTCCCCACTACAGAAAGGATGTGGACAAATTAGAAAGAGTCCAGCAGAGGGCAACAAAAATGATTAGGGGGCTGGGGCACATGACTGATGAGGAGAAACTGAAGGAACTAGGCTTATTTAGTCTACAGAAAAGAAGACTGAGGGGAGATTTGATAGCAACCTTCAACTACTTGAAGAGGTGCTCCAAAGAGGAGGGAGCTAGGCTGTTCTTGATGGTAAGAGGACAGAACAAGGAGCAATGGTTTCAAATTACAGCTGGGGAGGTCAAGGTTGGATATTAGGAAAAACTTTCTCACTAGGAGGGTGGTGAAGCATTGGAATGGGCTACCTAGGGAGGTGGTAGAATCTCCATCTTTGGAGATATTTAAGGCCCAGTTAGACAAAACCCTGGCTGAGGTGATTTAGTGGGAGTGGTCCTGCTTTTTAGCAGGGGGTTGGACTAAATGACCTTGTGAGGTCCCTTCCATACCTATTATTCTATGATTCTATGAGTCGCTGTGGCTTCACTACACTGGTACCTAGATTAAAACTAGCTTGGGTATGTGTACACAAGCTGCAATCAAACTCTGTGATTGCAGTGTAGACATACCCTCTTACATTAGGTCCAATCTTCTCCTCCTTGACACTACTAGAAAAATTTGCATTGACTTCAGTGGGAAGGGATTTGGACCCAGACTCTCCACCCTGGTTTTTGAAATCCATAAACTCTCAACACCCTTTGCAACATCCTGTAGGATACCTAGGGCCAGATCCAGCCTGATCCTTACTCAAGCAAAAACTCCATTAGAGATAGCAGGGGCTTTGTTTATCAACATCATAACTGCGGTAATCCTGGGCCTTTTAACAAGGGGCCTTCAGATACAAAGCCCCCCCAATTATGCTTTCAAAGCAGCGACAAAGAAGTCTGCTAACCTGTTAGTTACCCAGGCTGTTCACCAGCCTGGTTAAATAGCTTCAAATAAAAATGAAAGGGAGATTTCTTGGCATCGCTTTTTAGATACAAGTTAATTCAGTTAATGATTGGTCCCCAGAGGGGAGGAGTCCCTTCTTTCCTCATGTGCCTGACATCTTATAAAGCTGCAACACTTCCCTTGAGCTTAGCTGGATTTGGCACATTGACACTGCACCTCCACATTGCTGGGAGAGGCCCACTGAAAATATACAATCCCCAGCCGGGAATGATTTAGTGAAATTAAAAACAGCCAGGAGGCCCTGAAACAAGGAGGTGTCAAATGTTCGCCTGGCCCCACTAAGAGATGAGGTTGCGCTGTACACCTACCTATCTCCTCTTCACCTCCGTCTAATTTTGAAAGCTGAAATGCACTAAATGAATGAAATACAGCAAGGGAACACACTTTTAATTGGGGGTTATTATCACTTAATTTCAGTTCAGTCAAAGGTGGCCAAAACCAGGCTTTAGTAGGTCCCAGGCCTCAAGAGGCCTTGTAAAACATAACATCGAAAGGCCTGCCTGAACTCCATCGCTTCCTCTCACCCACAAAGAATTTATTAATTCACATTGTTTGATTTTTCCAGACGCCTTTGCTTTCCCACTTCAGTCCCTTTCCCTTATTAAATAGAAAACTGTAATAAACCAGCAGACGATGGTGTGCCTGAATTACAGCCACCAAGATAGAAGAGGGGAAGTAGGAGGGCTGAGCTGGATTCTGAAGAGCAAATATCTAAAAATGTGAAAACTAACAAGACCTCATTTAAGTATCGTAGAAGCAGGAAACCAGCAAAAGAACTAATGTACCCACTGGGTCATTAGGGATAAATGGAGCAATGAAGGAAGATAAGGAAATGGCGTAGAATCTAAATGATTTCTTTGCATCAGTCTTTACTACAGAGGATGTTAAGAAGAAATCTACCCTAGATCTGTTTTTTCCTAGTAATAATGATGAGATATTATCAGAGACTGAGGTTTTAAAAGAGATGTTAGAGCAAAATGATAAATGAAAAAGCAATAGGTCACCAGACCCAGATGGATCACATTCACAAATGGGAGTAAGAATACACTGGCAATTTCTTATTAAAAATAGCTACTGTTTCAGAAGATTTGGTGGTAGCAATTATGCGGTACCTATAATAAAAAAAGATTCTAGTGGTGATCCAGGGAATCAGTAGCTTTACATCTGTACCTGGTAAATAGGTCAAAATGATAAGTAAAAATAATGATAAGTTAAAAAAAAAATACCTGGAAGATCATACCAGCAGGGATTCTGCAAAGTGAAATTGTGTCTCACTAAGCTCTTAGAATTTTTTGAATGTGTCAATGAAGTAGTGGATAAAGGAGAATTGGCTGATATAGTTTATTTAATCTTCTAAAAAAAAGGATGTTGATAAACTGGAGAGGATTCAGAGAAGAGTCACAAAGATTCAGAGGTAAGAAAACATGTCCTTTGGACTCAAGGAGTTTGCAGTCTATCCATGGACAGAGGCTGGATCACATGACCATCAGGCACAGATATTTCACTCCCTCTGCCAGAGCCACAGGTTAGTCTGTGAAACAGCTCCACTCAGCTAGGAATCCCCTGCTAACTCATGGTGTTACAGACTCTCTAGGCTTCCAGCCTGCCCTTGATCCTGTCCCTCTTCCTGCCTGAGCCTTGTTCCAGTCCATTTCAGCCTAGTTCCTGTCCTGTTCCTGACCCGCTCCAGCCCCGATTCCTGAACCCTAGACCCTTGGACTTACTTCAGCCCAGCTTTGACTTTCGGCCTGCTTCCAGACTCAGACTACAATCCTAACATGGCTTGTCTATGGACTTTGACCCTGGTTCTGACCCATCGTCTGTACCCGGACTCTGGTTTCAGTGCTGTTCTTGGTCCAGTCACAACTCTACATCTGGCCTCAACTCTTAGTAAATATTTTTGACCACTGCTCCAACCATCAGGCCTGACTGTTTAAAATCCAGAGCTTGACATTTAGCCTATTTATTAAAGATAAGGAAAAAAGGAATCTAGAAAATTTTCAGATGACACAAAATTAATTGTCCTAGGCATATCCAGGGAGGTCTGTGAGGAACTTCAGAGGGATGAAACCAAGTTAGGTGAATGGGTGCTACAGTAGCAAATTAAATTCTTTGTTGGGAAATGCAACATAATGCATACTGGGGAAAAATTGTACTTCTCATATATTTTACAGGATTCTAAATGAACAATATTGACTGAAGAAAGAGACCCAGACATCATGGTGGCTAGTTCATTAAAGACCTCTGCTCAGTGTGCATTAAAACAAAAAAATAGGATGCATAAGAAATTGGATGGAGAATAATTCAGAAAATATTACAATGCCTCATCTGGAATGCTGTGTGTGTGACTTGTCACCTCATCTTAAAAAGGGTATTGCAGAAATAGAGGGAGATCAAAGATGATCTTAAAGATTGATGGAAATGGTATCATGTAGAAAGAGATGAGAAAGGTGGGCTTGGTCACCTTAGAAAGCTGGAAACTAAGAAGGTATATGATCAAATATATATAAAATAATGAATGGTCTAAGAAGGCAGATCAGGAGTTTCTGTTTTCCCTGTTTCCTAACAGAAAAATGAGGGAACATTCAATGAAGATGAAAAGCAGCAAATCTAACATTGATAAAATGAAAGAATTTTTTTTCCACACAGCGCTTAATCAGACCATGGGACTTCTTGCCACAGGATGTCATTGAGGTCAAGAGTTCAGCAAGGTTTAGAGAAAGACGGGACATTCATATGGGGCAATAATATCCCACGTTATCTTAGTTAATGCTGACAAGAAGACTATTGGAAAGGATATAAAAGCTCATGCTTTGAGCCAATCTTTAACTATTGGGGATTAGGTCAAGACCTTCCAGGGAGGTAGATAATCCTACATATATCTGCTATGGGGTTTCTTCCACCTTCCTCAAACATCTGGTTCTGGCCAGAGTGGCAGACAGGATACTGAGGTACACAGATCCTGAGTCTGATCCTGTACGGCAATTCCTATTTTCGTATGCAGTGTGAGCTGTATAGAGATGTTTTTGCTGGGCCATATAAAATCAATTAGCTGTCAACAACAGACGTGGCTTTCTTCATGTGTTTTGCAATAAATCCATATTAGAATTAAATAATTAGAATTCTTCAAGTAAAGTGTGCTAACATGAGCATATGCCATAACTGGGGAACTACTGATGCAGATTTTTAAAACATTCCGTTATATGCAAGTTTTGAAGTTAGCTTTGTTCATTAAATGACAAAAAATGGCTAAAGGAAGACATATAGCTCGAATCCCTCCTCTTCTGTCCTATATGATTTTTTACAAAACACAAGCGCCATGAGCCAGATGGATAGGACACTTGGTATCTTTCATTTTCTTCAAATACTTTGTGTTTAAAATACTACTCTGGTGGTTTTTGACTACTGCTAAGGGCAATTTTGCTTAGCCTAGCAGAATGTCCTGGAAACTACTGGCAATGATTTAGCCCCCAAAATTGGAACACATTTAGCAGAGACAGAAAGCCTGTGAACAAATAATGGACAAGCGCCAGAGTAAATAAGTGTGGTTCATGAGCTGCGGTCAGAAATGTCTCTCTTTCAGTATGCAGTGCAAATCTTCTGCCAACATTTGCCATAAAGTTATCACACAAAGCAGTTTTTCCTCTCAGTAAGAGAAACTCAATGAAAGACTGCTTCTAGTTCAGCAGCCTACCATTACGGCTGCAACAGCCTGTCATACCAGAAGAAACCTGTGTGCAGTGGTCTCCTTTCAAGCTACACTTTTCATTATGTTAGTCGGGCTTCTGTGCAAAGAAAAAAGAAGGCTCCTCACAGCTCAACACTCCTCCAGGATCACATGAAAAACCACAGAGCACCGTCTGTTTGCCTCTCCTTCCAAACCCCAGTCCTGGCCCCGACTGCCCAAGTCCTTTTAAAGCACTTTATGAGCTATCATTACAGAGTGAAGTATTAAAGACATCATCACCATGCCTCAGTGCTACCTTTATTTTCAGATTTCTGTCAATGGCTCTAAGAACAGAAGGGGACAAACATAAATCACTACCATTTATTATTATTATTATTGTTGTTTTTATTATTAATAATATAATATAATATAATATAATATAATATAATATAATATAATATAATAATTTAGAGCCTGCAAGGTTTGCTTCTACAATAATAATAAATAATAATAATAATAATTGAAAAAAGTCAACTACTGAGCCACAATCTTGCATAAGGATTTAATGTGTCTGTATTGAAAAATACCAGTACGGGTTTCTGGTGTATGTTGTTTGTCCACTGAGTATGGGTTTTGGTTGCATAGGATTTCTATTCTAGTATCCTATAGTCTTGTCAAACTAGGAAAAAGCAACTCAGGCTATATATAATTGGCTCAGAGAAACTAATTCATTTCTATTACCTCTCAGTATCTTTAGGAACCCGAAGCATAATCTCTCATAGTTTAAACCAAAATGGTCAGATTTGGTCAAAATTTGCCCTTCTCTCATCCAAAGATCACTTCTGGCCTTTATTAACTTCTCAATATGAAGGAAAAATCTTCTGTAGGAATAGCTCAGTCATTCTCAGGCAGTTTGGGTCAATCAACCCCAGGGAAAAATAGAAGTGCAAACCAAAACTGGATTTTTTTTCTGATCTATTTGCCCTTCCTTCTCTTAACAACTAGAAGTCCAGAAATGGTGACTAACACTTCTGAATGTTGATATATATGTTGGGCTTTTCAGCAAACACTTGATCAGCTCCAGGAACATTGCCTTATAAACCTTACTAGATCTCTTGGGATCTGACCAAGAAGGGATCCAGATAAAGAAATGGAATATTGAAAATTTGTTTAAAATCTTTTTCTACCCTCAAAATACACATCCTGACATCTCTCTAATACAGTACACACACAGTCATTATTTGATGATTATATATGCACTAAAGTCTTGCTTATCCAAATGCCCTTTATCCGAAAATCTTTGTTATTGACAAGTAACCTCTCAATTAGCCTCTTAGCAGCTGTTAGCATTAATCAACAGCTTTGTGTTTGTATGTTGTTTCTGAGCAGTTACTGAAATCTAATCCTGTATCAGCAGCAACAGCAGCTTTGCAGAACAATGTCAAAAAGAAAAAAAGATCAGTGCTGATTCTAAAGCAGAAACTACAGATCCTTGAGGTTACTGATGTTTTTGCTGTCATGCAGTGGTACAGCATTGATCACTCCACCGTCTGTGATGTCTGGGAGTTGAAGGACAAACTTCAGAGCTGTGCTGCAGACATGGACAGAGGTGTTTGAATGAAGGAAAGGAAAACCACACGTGTGTGCCATGACAAGGTCCTGGATAATGCAGTACACATGTGATTGGTATACAATTGCATGAAAGGTGCACTGATACATGCATATCAGTGAAATAATGAGCACATTTAAATAATTCCATCACACCTTTCTGTAGCCAGTGACTGGAGATTATGGAAACATGGGGCTCCCAGAGTCCTGGTATATCTGATTCAACTGATCAAGAGAAAGAAGAAATCAGCAACCTCTATACCATAGCCAAGCAATTTTCTTTTAACGTCCAGAAAATGGAAAAACGGGTCCAGATAGATAAAGCTGATGTGGGGATTCAGTGACTAGTCTGACAGTGAGATTGTGCAATCTATTTTATAGAAGAAGCAGATTGAATTTTTGTGAAATTGGTGATGAACAAGTTCAGGTGGAGCCAGCTGATGTGGGAATCCTGACTGATGGTGAGGCCATCGAGTGCCTGGAGAAAGCTATTATTTGATTAGAAAATCAGACTGATGCAGATGGCATGCAGATTCGAATGTTGCATCAACTCCATCAGAAGGAAGTACAAAAGAGAAATGCTCACAAATGTCAGACTGTGATTAGTCATTTTTTAAAAAAAAAAAGATAAATATTTTAGAATTAAATTAGGCCCACAGTGGTTTTAATATAATTTTGGAGCTTTAATATGCTTGATAAAGTAGTTTTTTTACTTTTTAATAAAGTAAAAATATGAAACAAACATTAGTCCCTTTGTTCCCCATATTTCTATCTCCGTGAAGCTGCAATTCAACATAGCACTTCTGTTTATCTGGACGCTTGGTTATCCAAAAGTTTCAGACGTTCCCCGAGCCATTTGGATAGATTGGTTGGACTCCACATGTAAAATATCCGCACAGTGTTTCCAGCCAGGTAAAAGAAGAACAGGAGACTGTGGGATGGAAGTCTGAGGCAATATGAATCCTGTTTGCCACAACTGAATTAAACTCTGGGTAAGATCTGTTGTTGAGAATCTCTGGATATTCCCCGGTTGAATGCATCCAGGCAAATGATGCTAAGTTATTTCAATGGTGGCAGCTAGTAACTGAATGGAAGTTACAAAGGTGGAAGCAAGCCTGAATTTATCTTTGGAATATTTCTTTATATTAAGTCCTTGAATGCCCCCATTCACCCCCAGCCCAGATATCCCTAAAAGCAACAGAGTGCATTTCCTTCACTCTTCCCCCATCCCTTTAAGAAACACACATCATTTTGTGCTCTCTTTGCTGCAGCCAGCAGATGTAAAACAATTTTTGCAAGGAGTCTTGCAATAACACCACCTTCCCCTCCCCCAAGTTAAAAGAGAACAGGCTGACATGTATTCAAAATGCACAGGCAATATAATGGTAGCAAATTACTTTGAAAAGAAAAAGGTTCCATAGTGCACATGTCGTTTCAATCCACTGTTACAAGGCGATGGTTCAGTTTCATCATTTGTGTTTCCCCCCACCTCCCAATTTCCCTTCAGAAGGAGTAGTCCTCTGCACTACAGATCGGTAGGAATGTCTTTGCTGGAAAAGGAAAAAATAGGTACAATTATTCCATACTGCCCTCCATAGATGCAGCATAGCTACTCCAGTCACGTAATTATTTTAAGGGCACATTTGAAAGATGTGATTGAAATAATTTTTTTCTCACCCTGCTGGTTAATTCCTTTGCCTAGAGTATCCTAGCGCAATGCATATTTTCCTAGGAAGCTCCATCCAGTATATATCATTAGCTCTTGTCACAACAAAGGTTTTTCAAAGCCACTGACAATATCTCTGCTAAAACTCAGGGAGAAACAGGACTTAGCCATCATTTCTGAAATACATTTACATCCTTAGGGAAACTGCTTTTGAAAATGATTGGGCTCTTTATTACTATATTTGCTTATCTTGCTAACCAATTAAAAGAAGCTCCTCTAGCACCTTGAAGACAAAACAATTGCTATAGTTTTGAACACAGCAGATTGTGGGCTGTCATTCTGAACCCAGAGCTATGAAACAGTGAGAGATCATTTTTCCCCCATAATATCTATTTGTGTGTGCTCTTCCCATCCATCCTGTCCTTGGTTGGCCTTTGAGTTGTGGTTTTACAATTCAGAATACATTTTACAAAGCTCTGTATTTATTTTTGCTAAAAACTGTTAGGCTTTTTCAAAGGCATAACAGAAACACAACTGAGAAATGGGGTAAATCAAACTGATCTACCTTTCTGATGTGCAATGTAGCAAGGGTGTCTGGACACTGTCAGAGCATTGTAGCACATATCCCAAAGTGACTTTGTTATAAGAAAGGAGTCTAATTTTTTTCCTCTTTGTAACCTTGTGAAATTTCCACATTAAAAAGCAATCACATCTTTCAAACCAGCAATGATTGTGTTTGGCATAAAGGCTGTAAACCCCCAGCGTGCTGGGTTGAGCTTGTTTGCAGTAAAACGAAATCAGCTTTCAAAATAAATCATTCGCAATAACATTATATTCCCCAAATCTTATAATCCTATTAACAGAATTTCATTTTTTCATTGCGACCAGGCTGACGAGATTGGCCATGTGTCAATGCACAGAAACAGAAAGCCAGGGAAGGATGTAGCCAAGACTGCAGTGGAGCCCCAAGATGAGGTCTGCCCGGGCCTGTGGTTAGAAGCTCTTAATGACTATTGTAAGCCCTTAAACATAATCATCTGTATTTCACCTCCACCTAATGTACTTCATGTGCAATATGTTTATCTGTTCATACAGCAGTTCAAGAGCCTGAACAAATAGCTCTGTTTGAAGAACATGGGGACGGATAGCCACGACTCTTCAGTGAATCAGACCTCTATGAAAATTACATGCAAGTGCCAATGTGCTAACTGAAAATGTGTCCAAATTAACCTCAGCAAAATCTCTTTGCCAGAAGTGGAAATTATGTGGTAATATCAAAAAGCAACTTTACTTATGTATAATTCCAGATTTCTCTCTGTCTTTTTTTTAAAAAAATGACAAGAGGACTCTATCCTACAATCCTTTTTCTAGGTTTGTTTTGCAAACCCTTCTCATGCAAGTAGCTCCTCTGAAGTCAGATGGCTTTGTTGAAGTCAGTGGGATTACTCATGTAAGTAAGGACTACTAAGGATTTACAGACTCGGCCCCAGCGTCCTTACTCAGGCAAATTGTTCACTGAAAGTCCATGGGAGTTTTGCGTATACAAAACATGCATATACAAATGGGGTATTAAGCCCAGAAAAAAATTGTGATAATATAATAGGGTTTCTCCTTCCAGAAATAAAAATGAATGCCAGCAAGTACTAAGTCAGTACAGAAACAGAGAGGTGGACTCACCAACCTACTCATAACTGTGCAGACCATTATATATATCTATGGATTTGATCAGTTAGGAGGAAATCCTACTGCTGTAAACATCATGTTCTGTTACAGTTACATGGCTGCAGTGGTGGGAGCTGAAGTTAGCTTTTAACCTTTCATCTTAAATGACTAGTCCCTAACTCTTGGCTTCTGTTTATCTGCACTGAATGTAACCAGATATTATACTGAGAAAGGTATTTAGCTTTTGTCTGAAATACTAAAACAAACAAACAAAATCTTGTGCCATGATTTTCTTCAAGCTAAACTTTTATTGATCTGCAAAGATAATGAAAGAAAACAGGAGTAGAATCACAGAGAGAAAAAACTTGTGGTTTAAAAATACAAGGCCTGGCCAACAGCATTTTTCACTTTTATTACAATAGAAAGAAGTAATGAAATGCTGACTGAGGAACATAAACAGGCTCTTTATTTTCTACATTTTCCTTTTATAAGTTCACTAGCGCTAGAGTGGTTTCTCTGTATTACAGGTAAAAAGTTGATGGCTCTTTAAAACCACAAGAAAACATTATATACTAGAGATTATGATACTATAGATATATAATCATAATCTGTAGTTAGAATTTGATCCAGTGACAACAGCTGTGGTTTGTGTATTATTGCTCTTCTGATAGTTCATATTGCTGTTTATTAAATGTATTTATTTAAATCTTATATATATATATATTTGAAATCAATAACAAAAACTTAGATTAAAAAGGAAATAGACATATCACTTCCTATGAGAAACTGAAAACCTAAGCATTTTCTACCAAAATGTCTTTGATAACTTGTAAAGGTGAGCAAGTTACTGATTTCCACCCAGTCTTTCTTCCACTGAAGTCAATGGGAGTTTTGCCACTGATTTCAATAAGAGGCGCAATCACTGTATTGCCAACTTCAAGCATTCAAAACTCATGAGTGAGGCCCCAAAAATCAAGAGACTGGTTTAAAATCATGAGATTTTAAATATAACAAATATTGAGTTCATTTGATTTGCCTTCTGTTTTTGAACCTTTAGGGATCATCCTGGTGAGTTTTTATCCATAACTATGAGGACTAGAAAAGAAAAGAAAAGAAAAGAAAAGAAAAGAAAAGAAAAGAAAAGAAAAAGAAAAGATGATGTTTGTTGCTGTTTTGTCTCGCAATTTCATATCGGGCCATGAAGCTCCAGAATGAATTCAGCAACTCATAAAGGGTCCTTTGTAAGAGTTTGATCCAAGATTTCCAACCAAAAAAGCTTGCTTTTCTTATATTATTACATTTAAAATAATGGGGTGGTTTCAAAGCCTGCTTCTGACACATCCTGCAAAGTTGATATATCTTGGGTCCATCTCTATTGATTGTCATTCCTTCAGTGTGTCGTGTCTATAAACTTCTGGTAGTGGATGCCATTTTCCCAGATGGTTTGATATCAGTCAGAAGGGCTTCTATATTATGACCATTTTTAGCTGATGTTTTCCTTGATATGATGTCAATATCCTCATCCACTGTCATCCCATCCTGACTTTCCTATTTTCCAGTTCTGGCAGGTCACCATCTATCTCATTTCCACATATATCAATGTGTATGGAGTCCACTGAAAAGTTGATTTGTTGCCTTGCTTTCCAATCCTTCAAGCTTGCTTATGAATTGCATTGTTGATAGCACCCTAGTTTGTTCTAAAGGAACCAAGGATCATCAAGGAGTCAACAAACATCACATCTTCCTTTATTTATGTTCCATTTATTTCTTACAGTGCTGTGAGAATAGTTTCAGTGTAGCCATATAATATCAAGCTGTTGCTTACTGACCTAGTGTTCTTTCTTATATTTTCTCCCTTTTGGATGAAGACACCACAACCAATAATCCTGAAGGATTTGTTTTATGAACTATCAGTGTACACATGAATCTGTTTGTCTGATACTGCTGAGTGGTGTTTTCTAAAATTTTCCTTAGTGTGGCCAGGGTTGTGTGTTCCTTCAAGCAAAGTCCCAAAAAAAGAGACATAAACTAAAGCAAATAAAGTCATGTGGAGGAATTATTTGCAATACAAACTTCTTCATGCTCTCTATTCTCCTAACATAGTGCTCCTTTTTCTTCAATAGCTTTTACACCCTTTCAAAACAAGATGATCACTTCAGTCATGATCTGGTTTTCCAATTTCTGAAAGGTGATGATATTCTAGTTATCACGTGAACTGCAGGTGACAGCCCAACGTTGATCTTAGCAAAGTTACTGGGAGCATAATATGACCAGTCAGGTATGTTATATGTTGTCGCCAGTGTCCTAACACACGAACCCCAATCGGTACTGGCAATACATCATAGAAGATTCAATTTCTTCTTTGCTTTGGCTGCCATCTTTCTGACTGATGGTCCAAACCTTAGTTCTGTGTTCAGTGCTACTATGGGATAAACCAGGCTCCTTGCAATGGTATCTTTGGCAATAGCTTCTCCATCCAATATCAAATGTGGATTGTAGATAAACTTTCTATGATCTGGATAAAGTAGGTGTGCTTTGCTTTTGCTGGATTTAGCTGGAATTTATGTTCCTTTGTCCACCTAATTTCAATTTCCAAGTCTTCATTCAACTCATTCTCCAATACATCTGTTTTATGACCTGTGATATGAAGTGCAAAATCATCTGCGTATATGTATAAAGATGATTTCAAGCAGCTGGGCAGTTCAGAGGAATATAGCAGGAAAAGAAGAGGACTTAAAATGAGCCTTGAGGAACTCCCACGCTAAATGGGCTTGTCTGTGAAAAAATACCATTTAGTCTTACTTTTTTTTCCTATACTGTATGGAAATCTGATCCAAAGATACCACAGACTCCCATCTCCCTGTTTCACTAAGAGCTTCTCATGCCAAACTCTGTCACATGCCTTACTGACATTGATGACTGTGGTGGCTTTTGTTGGAATCCATCAAACACAGGATGACAGAAAGCCACCAGTAGATCCATAATTTAGTTCAAGGGCCTGCATGCCATGTGGGTAAGTTCTATTTCCCCTTCTTTTAAAAGCCATCATATAAAAGTTGATATTCTTATATAATAACAAGACTCCAGGAGCTGGGATCTTAAGAAAAATGCCAAATATCAGAAGACTTATGACAGTATCATTAGACTTGGCTATCCTGTAAATGGGCCTTTGAATCTATTAAAATTTGGTACAGCCCAAGGCCGCAATTCTGCAAACCCTTAGGCACATATATAATTTAATACCTGTCAGTAACCCCATTGAATTAAATGGGGCATAACATAACATGTAAAAACAGACTCCGCTGAAGTTGGTAGGCATCCAAAGTGACCTTCCTTTCTGCACCTTGGGCTGGATTCTACCAGGCCACTGCACATAGATATCCCAGTGAAAGCTACAGGAGGATTGTTTGGAAATTCCATGTAATCCTTGTTATATATACTTTTTCTAAAAAAGAAAGTATTCACACCCTGATTCAGAGAGGTGCCTAATTTTAAGCATGTGAGGAGTCTAATTGACTTCAGTGGCCTCAATTACTTCAATATTAGGCACTTGTTTAAACATCTTGCTGAATTCGAGGCCTCGATGAACAGGGATGGATTTAAGTATGTGTTTTGCTGAATTTAGGTATACGAGTCTTTTTCTCTCCAAAACAAACTAGTGATTTCTACCTGCCTCCAGAAGAACCACTCTAATATCAAACTATTGTGGTCATGTAAGAACGTGGTCAGAAATATAACTAAGATATTCAAAAGTGCCATGGGAATTTGAAAGCCCAATTCCCATACATTTTAATTGGACGTGGGTGTCCGTAGACAGGTTAGAGAATCTCAGTCTCTATGCTGGTTTCTAACTTTCAAGTGTTTCCTATAAACATCTGCAGGAAAAGTATTGAAATAATTATGAAAAATACCTTGACATTTTCCTTTTAAGAAATTTTAGATTATTTCCCTAAAACATTGTTTTCTAAGGCAATTTACTCAGAATATATTAGAAGTGTATTTATCTAGCTGAAAAGATTAGTAACTCTCTTGAGAGAAAACAAAAGATAGCACTTTATAACAACAGACTGAAAGAAAAGCATCCAAAAAATCCATACCAAGCAGACTCTTGTTATATCTCAGGTTACTGAGAGAGATTTAAATCAAAGTACTGACATCTTGCAAAGCATATAAAATATGAGTTTTCATATTGTGCTACACTTGCATGATATTAAAATTCACCCAGCATAAACTTACCACATTCTCTCCAAAGTCCTGTTCCACATCCCTTTCCGTTTGCCAGCTACATCCCCTTTGCTTTTCTTATCTTGGTCTGTCTGGTCCAGTTTACTCTTACGGTGTTATCAACTTTCATTATTTGATTCCATGTCTCATGACTTGATTTTTTTCATATAGCCCCAGAAATTGGAGTTATTTAATTTCGTGAGAATCTTGTCTCAAAAGAACCCAATGGGTACTATTTTAAAAAACCTCAATACTTCTAAGCTAATCTCCTCAATGGCACTGTTCGTGATTTTTGTATGCCTTATTTTATTGTAAGATTGGCAATACTGTTCTTGGTTTCAGACCAAGTTAAGGAGTCATATTTTAACACTATTCCAGCAGAACTGACATTTCTTCTCTTAGTCCTTATTTATTTCTGGAATGCAATGGGATTGTGGTTTGATAATTAATACTCTATAAACAATTTTAATACTTTACTGGTGCATATATTGAGACAACAGCTGTAAATCAGAAGCAAATTCTCTTTTCTTTTTGTTTCATATCCAGATTTAACAGACATAGGAGCCTTTTTATTTCCTGAAAAGGCAATATCATTGTTTAATAAGTTTACATTTTGTGACATGAAAACAACTGATAGAAAAAAACAAACATTTCAGATCAGCAGCTTGTTTAGCTTAATGGACATCCTAGAGCTCAGTTGCTTAGGACCTGGCCACCTATGCTTCTCAGGCCATATCTTTATCTCTCACTCTTGCTCTGAATCTAGGGGCCATATTCTCCCACATACTTCTTTTCTTTCTTGCTCTCTCTTTACTCTAAAGGCCCCGTTTCTCTTTCTTGATGTTTTGTTGCTTTCTGGGTCTCTTTCTTGTAATTATCTCTTTCATTCCCTCCCTCTGCTCTGTGTTTCTCTTTTCTCTATCTCCTTCAAGTCCACTGATTTTCTAATTCCTTTCTTCTTCAGCAAACCCATTACAGTATGATTGGCTGACTGGGATGATGCTGTTAGTGAACTGTAAATCAGCATATCTTCCTCCTGGGTGGCATTAAAGGGACAGCATAGCAAACGTTTATCTGGGAATGTTTGGATGAGTTCGAAATTCCTAAAAACATATCCTTGCTTGTTGGGATTTAACAGCTCAGGGCTCTCTTAAACAGAAAAGCCTGTTGCCTGCATACAGAAAGTCAATATACAGACTTTCTCATATTTTCACCTATCTGGTAGAGATTCAGCTCTTCAGAGGAGACACTTTGTTGCTAGGTATTTTAAGATATCCCACAGAGAGTTTAAAGATTATAGAGAATATTGTCCTGACTAAATGGACACAAACACCTAGACAAACTGGAGCACTGGGCCAAAAGAAATCTCATGAGGTTCAACAAAGACAAGGGCAAAGTCCTGCACTTAGGACAGAAAAATCCCATGTACTGCTACAGGCTGGGGACCAATCAGCTAAGCAGCAGCACTGTAGAAAAGGACCTGGGGGTTATAGTGGACGGGAAGCTGGGTATTGCTCTTGTGGCCAAAAAGGTCAATGGCATATTAGGGTGCATGAGTAGGAGTGTTGCCAACAGATCGAAGGATGTGATTGTTCCCCTCTATTCGGCAGTGGTGAGGCCACATCTGGAATACTGTGTCCAGTTTTGGGCTCCCCACTACAGAGAGGATGTGGACAAATTAGAAAGAGTCCAGCGGAGGGCAATGAAAATGATTCGAGAGCTGAGGCACATGACTTATGGGGAGAGACTGAAGGAACTAGGCTTATTTAGTCTGCAGAAGAGAAGACTGAGGGGGGATTGGATAGCAATTTTCAGCTACTTAAAGGGGTGCTCCAAAGAGAAGGGAGCTAGGCAGTTCTCAGTAGTAACAGAGGACAGAACAAGGAGCAATGGTTTCAAGTTGCAGCTGGGGAGGTTGAGGTTGGATATTAGGAAAATCTTTCTCAGTAGGAGGGCGTTGAAGCGTTGGAATGGGCTACCTAGGGAGGTGGTGGAATCTCCATCTTTGGAAACATTTAAGGACCGGTTGGACAAAACCCTGGCTGGGATGATTTAGTGGGAGTGGTCCTCCTTTTAGGAGGAGATTGGACTAGATTACCTCATGAGGTCCCTTCCAACCCTAAGATTCTATGATTCTATGATCTTTTACTGTTACTAGTGATCAGATCTTCAGCTGGGGTGAATTGATGTTACTCCAGTGACTTTAATGTCACTGTTCTGAGTAATACAAGATGAGTATCCAGTCCAACTATGAAATTAATGCAGCTCTCAACTGGAGAGTAATAACACAACCCCATTGGCCAAAGACATACAAATTTTTCATTATCTGGATTCTTGCCTACTGTCAAAAATGTCAACAGGTGTCTTTCAATGAATAAAATGTGCAACAACATGATGCTCCTGGCCAAAGAAAGTACTTCTTGCCTGTGTGCAAAAGGAATTCCTCCACAACTATTATTGATGGTCCAGATGGTCACGAACACCGCTAAGTAAATTTGAGCATGCTTTGCAGGAATGGAAGCAGAAGCGGCCAATGACGAGTCCTGAGTCATTCACATTGTCTTAACCTAATACGTTGGATCCTGTTGGGCCTACCACTATTGATAAGTGCAACAGTGGCGACTTTGGAACTCGGGAGCATAGCCTCTCCTGCCAATCAGACAACGCCAGGACACACTGCCGAAATAGCAATGGGCGCATTGGGGGGCTTATTTTATGTATCTTTTGTTTTGTGGGTTATAGTGATGATTCAGCTTCATTGTGCTGGAGATGGGTGGACACCCAAGGAACACCTAGGCCAACTGCCTGTGTTACTGTAATGATGAAAGTTGTGCTCAGGCTGGCGATACCAGATAAGATAATGCCCCAGGCTGTAAGATACCTGTTGTCAGGGACAACAGCACAAGCCCATGGGGTATATAACTAGGCCTGGAACAGGGTCAAGTCGCAGCCCATACGCCAAACCCAGGAAAATTGAAGAGGAGCTACCTGGGGCAGACTGCCACTTACCAGGCACACACACCACAGGGGCCTTAGTCTCAGGACTAGCCAAGCTGCAGAGGAGTTAGCTAGTCGGGGCCAATCGGGGCTTCTCGGGCCGCAGTTGTAAGCAGGAAGGCGACACAGGCCTAACTGCTGCCCCTCAGGCTCATCAGGTTTCTCCCTGGGCCAGTTGTACCTGGGAGCTTCCTTAACATTAAGGACACAATGGTTGTAGACAGCCTGTCTGGGGTGTTTCCCCAGGATCACACAAGTTAAAGTCTAGATATAACAACCATATTTCTAACTTCTAATACAAATACAATTCCTATACATAAACTATATAATCATTCCCAGAAAATTACTACCTTTCTATTGATACCAAACATGACATAGTTCCTATGGATTATAGCATTTATGAGATATTAATAGAAAATAATATCATAAATGGTTACCTAAATCACACCCTGCCCACATGCCCTGCCAGGGTCCCTGTCCCCTTTTGCCCCATTGTACACAAGAGGTGCCCCCCCTGCCACCGTGGACCTGCCCAAGGTCCCCCTAACCTCTAGAAGTTGACCTAGGCATCCAGTGTGGACGCTCTAGGTCGACTTTGTAAGTTTCCCTTTAAGTCGACTTTAATTTTAAGTGTAGACTCACTAAGTCGACTTAAAATTACAATTGTAGACATAGCCAATGAGTCCACAATCTTGAAAACCACAAAAAAAGCAGAGTGAGAAATGAAGTCACAATGGCTATGTCTACACTTGCAAGTTTGTTCAAATTAAGGAAGCTTAATTCAAACTAACTTAAGCCTTGGCCACACTAGGCTTTCATTAGTTCAAATTAAGGGTTTCCTTAATTTGAACTAATACATTTGATTGCTTAGTTCAAACTAACCCTTAATTTGAAATAGTTAGTTCGAATTAAGTCAATGTGGCCATATTAGTTCGAACTAATCAGCAGATTGACCTTCATGCAACTGACTAATTCGAACTAAGCAAGTGCCCTGCATGGCCATGGCTAGTTCAAACTAGCATTCTAGTGGGGTCATGTTAGTTTGAATTAAGTTAATTAGAACTAACTAAAATTAGTTTGAATTAGTTAGTTCGAATTAACTAATTCAAACTAGCTTTTGTAAGTGTAGACATAGCCAATGTGAATGATGCAAGAAGAATTGAGTTGCACAGTAAGGCCATACTTGACCAATTTTGGCCCTACTTTTCTGTGTAATCACACCGGGTTGCCATTAGTGGAGTCAGTTTTATTGTGTGAGGATAAGGGGGGCAAAAAATTATCCATTGCATACTGTGGAGGGAATAAGCTTAACAGTTCATTTTTCCCTATGCTCCTTGTTCTCTATTGGATTGAACACTGAAGTAGGGCTTAGGAGACCTATCTTCATGAAAGATGGGTCAATCAATGGCTACTAGCCAAGATGGTTGAGTATGCAATCCCTTGTTCCAGGCATCCCTCAGCCTCCAACTGTGATAAGCTGGAACTGGATAACAGGATGGATCACTCATAGTTGTCCTTTCTGTTGGGATTGTTATGTCCCAGCTGTGTCCAAGTCTGGAGCGAAGGGGATTCATCGACATTGTGGCCTTCCACCCCCCCGAGTTACCCAGTGCGCGACCCCAGATGCAGCCAGAACAGAATAATAGTACCAGACTAAGCCGGTCTCAGCATGCAACATTTCTGTTCATTCCCTCTGAAGCATTTGACACAGAAACAGGACAATGGGTTAGATGGTCCATTGATCAGACCCAGTATGGCCATTCCTATGACCTAAGGTCTATTCTCAGCTCTCCAACTAGCCTGATAAGTGACACCTGAATGGTCACTTTGCTTTTCTGTATCTCAGTTTTTCCATCAGTAAAATGTGACTAAAGTGCTTTGAGATGGCTGGATAAAAAAATTAGGTAAGCAATAGGCATTATAATTACTCTTGGTAAGTCTTCTTTTAACTGGACTAAAAGTAAAGACACTTAAACTATAACTTTTTCCCAACAGCAGTAATTTTCATTAAATTGGTTTGCAGCTAATGGTACAAGTTACCTTCTTGATTCATAGGCACATTTTAAAATAAAGCCTGGATTATGTTTGAGACACAAACATAGCTTTAGATAACTATTTCCAGAAGACCACTGAGTTGGCAATGCTCTTTAGAAAATGGAAGTTTTTGAATACTGAATCTCAAAGAGCTTCTTTACAAAGGTTAGAAATAACAGTCTGCCTTCAGAGAAATTGGAAGGGCAGGGCCACCTACCCTTGCATGCAGCACTCTTTCATAAGGCTTATTTTCCTTCTTCTGGCAGGTCATTAGTCATCATGACAAAAGTGTGTACCAGCTGACTTAAAACAGACAATATGCAGAACAACAGAACAGAACTCTACAAGAATTCTGGGTCAGTTAGTTTAGTTTGAATTGTTTAACACATTCACAGTAAGTCTGATATTAACTGCTCGGTGTCTGACAAAGCACTAGAAAATATATACTGAGAAGAATTCCACACTGGCAGAAGGTTGACTAAATGAGCTGGTAGGGGGTTTTTCATCTCTAATTTCTATGACTCTGAAACACATACTTGAACAAACTGGATTGATAGTAAAGAACTAAACCATCTCCTGCAAGGCATTACTTTTTATACTGTAATTGTGCATGTGTGGGACAGCCTGGAGGTATGGGATTGATTCTTAGCATATTCACGTAGCCAGCAGGAATGGAGGCCTAGTCTACACTCAGTCGATCCCGGAATCATTCTCAAATCGACATAATTACTCCATCCTCTTAAGTGGAGTATGGCTGCATCGACCGGAGAGTGCTGGAAGTTGATGGACCCCAGTGAGGACGCCATGGTAAGTAAATTTAACTAAGTCAATGGGAGATACATATTCTGCAGAACACAGATTATGCATCTCCCACTGACTTAGCGCCGTAGTTTAGATCTGGGCATAGTCTGTATAGATGGGACTCTAGGATTGCTAGGAACACCCAATGTCAGTCTCTAACAGGCAGTGTTTTGTAGAATTTCAGAAGGAGCTGTATACGTGCCTCTTTGAAAAGGAAAGAGAGGCCCTCAGAACTTTGAGAGTATGGACAAGAGAAAAAGAAGAAAGAAATGCTGAAGACCCCTCACCTTAGTCCCTTTGAGGTGCTCATTGCCTTTGAAAATCAGTCCATTTATTTAGGTGCCTAAATATGGGCTTGGGCACCTAAATTTAGATGTCCAAATATGAAATTTTGTACTAGAGCTCTGACTTCACTTGGCATTACAGGGGTTCCATATATTTCATAAGCCATGTCTAAGTAACTAGAATTAGAGTCCACTTCTGAAAATGTGTTTCTCATAGTTTGTGTGGTGCCTTTCCAGAGAATCTCAGTGTCTTAATGTAAGGCACACCCCCAGGGACCATGAACAGTACATTAACTGTCTGAATCCACTGTTTCTGTGATCATATTGTGTATGATATGCCTGCCATGAAGAAGGGATGAGGCTGAATACATGTTTGAATTTCATTGTTTAAGCACTGATAATGCTGAAACAAAGCTTGACTCCAAACAAACCCAAAGTTTAGTGGTGATAGGTTCAGGATTCCACCTAAGACAGGGGTCGGCAACCCAAAAGGTAAGAGCCATTTAAAAAAAAATTCCTTCAATAACCAAGTGTTTTGAGAGCTGCAATGTGTGGGAGGTGGGGGGAGCTGGGCCAGGATGCCTGCCACAGGGTCCCCTGGTGAGCGTGATGGGGAGCTCAGAACCAGGAGCAGGCCCTCCACAGGGTCCCCTGCTAGCAGGGGGACCCAGAGCCTCAAGGGGTCAGCCAAAGAGCCATATGTGGCTCTGGAACCGCAGGTTGCAGACTCCTGACCAAAGAGCTAGATATGAATTCCATGGGCATTATCCCTATAATGGGCTGAGTCAAAACCTTGGATTTTTCCTGACCAAAAAGTCAATGGGAAAAGGAGCCAAAATTTCAGGTCCAAATTTTGCAGTTGGTGTTTATCTAAAAGGAGAAATGGTCCTGTGGTAAGACAAAGGGCTGGCACTCAGAAAATCTGGTTTCTTTTTCTGATGTGTGACCTTTCACAAGTAGCTAACTCCGTCTGTGCTTCAGTTGCCTATGCGTAAGATTGGAATAATAATACTTGCCTACCTATTCCCAGAAATCGTCATCTGTTTGTGACACTATGGTTATGATCATTGTAGAAAAGCCATCAAATAAAACCCCTTCTTTAAACCTACAAAGACTTTTAAACTTAAAAATACACCAACTTCTTTATGCAGGTCTCTTTCTGGAAATTAGAACTCTACAGAAAAGGCAGCCAGGGTGGTCTTAATGTGATAATGCAGGGTTTCTGGTGGCAAAAGGTTTCCTTTCTCTTCCAACCAAAATGTATTATTTTTCTTAATGTATTGAAAACCAGACACACAAAGACCATTCTTCCTAAGTATTTGCATAAATCCACAGGATTTTCCTCCCAAAGTCCAAAGGAAATGCAGTTTTTCTCTAGTCACAAGAAGTAGGGATAGTCTAGGGATACATCTACAAACAAAAATGTCAACATCTGTTATTTTCTAAAAGCAAATGATTGAAGTTAGGTCAGTTCCAATATAAAATAAAATCTTCCTAATCTGCAACCACTTTAAACATGACATCCTATATTCAGTTTAGTGCGTGCAGTGATGATGTTAATGAGAATCAAAGCTCATCGAAATAGAACAAAGATCTCTCCTTTTCTTTTGGGATCAACCTTCTCTTTTGGGTTCATGCTTCCCTCTCTGTATGGATTGTTGTCACTATGCTCTGCGCATATGGCAGCCAGTGACCAAAACTATATTAACATAATTAATGTTAACTAAACCCCAAAGCAGTGTCACCATGACATATGCCATAACCTTCAGTTAAACGTCACCCCCAAGTAACTTCAATAGTTCATTGAAGAATGCCAAGCTTACTGTATGCAGAAAGAAGAATCCCAAAGGCCATAACCTTCAAACCCGGAACAGAGAAATACTTATCACAGTGTTATTGAACCTACAGTGATTTTATACACTTCCTGTAACCCAGAACAAAATTGAAGACATTACATTTCTCTGACAATAAACATTCCCCCCCAAATGTCTGAATAAACAAAACATAAGCAGTATAGAACATTCTAAAATTAATTAAAAGATTATTGGTCAGACCCTCAGCTGAGGTGTAGTATCATTGAAGCCAATGATAGTTTCTTGTGCAGCTAAAACAGTTGCTAACTTCAGTGGGAGCTTTGGTAGTACCATGAATTCAAGATCAAGCCCATTCTTTTCAGCCTGCCAAGGTTCAGTTGCAGGAAATAGTTTGTGACAAGACTCAAAATGAGGGATACAAAAAGTAATGTGTGCAAGAAAAATTAAAATAGTGTTGGACTTTTTCTTTTCTGGCAAATAACTCTTTAACTTCAGTTTCATAATTATTCTCAATGTAAATGATTTTCAATAATAGAAATGAGACACCAATATTTTGTAGAACAATCCTTGGTGCTAATATGAGAGTGATTACTTGAGATGAAGAACAGAATTTCCAGTTTCTTGGCAGAAAGGAAAGTGTTGGCTTTCTCCAGTGTCTTGGGTGCATAAGTGGGTTCTTCAAAGGTGCAATGTTATGCAGGTATATTTCAGTTTCTGGTGGGCAATCAGAGCAATTACTAGAACATAAAAAGGTTTGAATAATAAATAATAATTGTCCCCATCATAAAACTTTGCATTTATTCAGGGCTTTTCCTTTGAGTTCCTGAAAGAACGTTTCAGAGGCAGGCAAGTATTATCATTCCTAGGTTAATGATAATATGATGCTACCAACATGGTGTTTCATAGGTTAAGCGTGTTGTCACTTGACTTAATATCCTAAGAACATAAGAACATAAGAACATAAGAAAGGCCGTACTGGGTCAGACCAGAGGTCCATCTAGCCCAGTATCTGTCTACCGACAGTGGCCAGTGCCCAGGTGCCCCAGAGGGAGTGAACCTAACAGGCAATGATCAAGTGATCACTCTCCTGCCATCCGTCTCCTTCCTCTGATAAACAGAGGCTAGGGACACCATTCTTAACCCCTTTCTGGCTAATAGCCATTTATGGACTTAGCCACCATGAACTTATCCAGTTCCCTTTTAAATATTGTTATAGTCCCAGCCTTCACAACCTCCTCAGGTAAGGAGTTCCACAAGTTGACTGTGCGTTGTGTGAAGAAGAACTTCCTTTTATTTGTTTTGAACCTGCTACCTATCAGTTTCATTTGGTGACCCCTGGTTCTTGTATTATGGGAGTATTTAAACAACTTTTCCTTGTCCACTTTTTCCACATCAGTCATAATTTTATATACTTCTATCATGTCCCCCCTCAGTCTCCTCTTTTCCAAGCTGAAGAGGCCCAGCCTTTTCAATTGTTCCTCATACGAGGCACTCTCCAAACCCCTAATCATTTTAGTTGCCCTTTTCTGAACCTTTTCTAGTGCTAGAATATCTTTTTTGAGATGAGGAGACCACATCTGTACACAGTATTCGAGATGTGGGCGTACCATGGATTTATATAAGGGCAATAATACATTTGCAGTCTTATTTTCTATCCCCTTTTTAATGATCCCTAACATCCTGTTTGCTTTTTTGACCGCCTCCGCACACTGTACGGACATCTTCAGAGAACTATCCACAATGACTCCAAGATCTTTTTCTTGACTCGTTGTAGCCAAATTAGCCCCCGTCATATTATAGGTATAGTTGGGGTTATTTTTTCCAATGTGCATTACTTTACACTTATCCACATTAAATTTCATTTGCCATTTGGATGCCCATTCACTTAGTTTTGTGAGATCTTTTTGAAGTTCTTCACAATCTGCTTTGGTCTTGACTATCTTGAGTAGTTTAGTATCGTCTGCAAACTTAGCTACCTCACTATTTACCCCTTTCTCCAGATCATTTATGAATAAATTGAATAGGACTGGTCCTAGGACCGACCCTTGGGGAACACCACTAGCTACCCTTTTCCAATCTGAGAATTTACCATTTACTCCTACCCTTTGTTCCCTGTCTTTTAACCAGTTCTCAATCCATGAAAGGACCTTCCCTTTTATCCCATGACAACTTAACTTACGTAACAGCCTTTGGTGAGGGACCTTGTCAAATGCTTTCTGGAAATCTAAGTACACTATGTCCACTGGATCCCCCCTGTCCACATGTTTGTTAACCCCTTCAAAGAACTCTAATAGATTAGTAAGACACGATTTCCCCTTACAGAAACCATGTTGGCTATTGCTCAACAGTTTATGTTTTTCTATGTGACTGACAATTTTATTCTTAACTATTGTTTCAACTAATTTGCCCGGTACCGATGTTAGACTTACCGGTCTGTAATTGCTGGGATCCCCTCTAGGGCCCTTTTTAAATATTGGCGTTACATTAGCCGACTTCCAGTCTTTGGGTACCGAAGCCATTTTAAGGGACAGGTTACAAATCTTAGTTAACAGTTCCGCGACTTCACATTTGAGTTCTTTCAGAACTCTTGGGTGAATGCCATCTGGTCCCGGTGACTTGTTAATGTTGAGTTTATCAATTAATTCCAAAACTTCCTCTAGTGACACTTCAATCTGTGACAGTTCCTCAGATCTGTCACCTACAAAAGCCGGCTCAGGTTTGGGAATCTCACTAACATCTTCAGCCGTAAAAACCGAAGCAAAGAATCCATTTAGTTTCTCTGCAATGACTCTATCATCTTTAAGCGCTCCTTTTGTATTATCATCATCAAGGGGCCCGACTGGTTGTTTGGCAGGCTTCCTGCTTCTGATATACTTAAAAAACAATTTGTTATTACCTTTGGAGTTTTTGGCTAGCCGTTCTTCAAACTCCTCTTTGGCTCTTCTTATTACACTCTTGCACTTAAGCTGGCACTGTTTGTGCACCTTTCTGTTTGCCTCACTAGGATTTGACTTCCACTTTTTAAAGGAAGTCTTTTTACCTCTCAGTGCTTCTTTTACATGGTTGGTGAGCCATGGTGGCTCTTTTTTAGTTTTTTTACAGTGTTTCTTAATTTGGGGTATACAGTGAAGTTGGGCCTCTATTATGGTGTCTTTAAAAAGCGCCCATGCAGTTTTCAGAGATTTCACTTTAGTCACTCTACCTTTTAGCTTTTGTTTAACTATCCCCCTCATTTTTGTATAGTTCCCCCTTTTGAAATTAAATGCCACAGTGTTGGGCTGTTGAGGTGTTCTTTCCCCCACAGGGATGGTGAATGCTATTGTATTATGGTCACTAGTTCCAAGCGGTCCTGCTACAGTTACCTCTCGGACCAGCTCCTGCGCTCCACTCAGGATTAAATCTAGAGTTGCCTCTCCCCTTGTGGGTTCCCATACCAGCTGCTCCATGAAGCAGTCATTCAAAGTATCGAGAAATTTTATCTCTGCAATATGTCCTGAAGTGAAATGTTCCCAGTCAATATGGGGATAGTTGAAATCCCCCACCATTATTGGGTTTTTAAATTTGATAACCTGCCTAATTTCCCTTAGCATTTCATCATCGCTCTTACTATCCTGGTCAGGTGGCCGATAGTAGATCCCTAATGTTATATTGTCATGGAAGCATGAGATTTCTATCCATAGCGATTCTATGGAACAAGTGGATTCGCTTATGATTTTTACTTCATTTGAATCTACATTTTCTTTCACGTATAGTGCCACTCCTCCTCCCGTACGACCTGTTCTGTCCTTCCGATATATTTTGTACCCCGGAATGATTGTGTCCCACTGATTGCTCTCTGTCCACCAGGTTTCTGTGATGCCTATTATATCAATATTCTCCTTTACCACTAGGCACTCTAGTTCACCCATTTTATTATGTAGACTTCTAGCATTTGTGTATAAGCACTTTAAAAACTTGTCCCTGTTTATTTGTCTGCCCTTTTTTAATGTGCCAGATTCTTGGTCATGTGGCTGTTTATCATTGGATCCGGCCCCCTCACCATCCTTTTCTGTCCTCTGTTCCTGACTATAACTATAACTATAACCTGGAGATTCCCTCTCGTCAGACTCTCCCTTAAGAGAAGTCTGTGTCCGATCCAGCTGCTCCTCTGCAGCAGTCGGCTTTCCCCCATCCTCTAGTTTAAAAACTGCTCTACAACCTTTTTAATGTTTAGCGCCAGCAGTCTGGTTCCCTTTTGGTTTAGGTGGAGCCCATCCCTCCTGTATAGGCTCCCCCCATCCCAAAAGTTTCCCCAGTTCCTAATGAACGTAAACCCCTCCTCTCTACACCATCGTCTCATCCACGCATTGAGACTCTGAATCTCTGCCTGCCTACCTCCTCTTGGAGAACTGGGGGAGAGAGTTCTGAGAAGGCCCACCAAATTTACAGTTGCCTCTCAGATTTATGTCCTTACCTCCATCTCACAGGGAGCTAACATAATCCTGTCCCTAATTTGTGTAAACTATTTGGAGCAGGAATGCTGATGCATGACAATGAAGTTATAGAAAAATGTTATTTCTGTCAACTTTTACTTCATGTCAAAAAATGTAATCTACAGCCTTTTAATCTTTCCTCACTACTGTATTGGTATGTCTTTCCCCCTCCTTTTTGCCTCTCCTTTTAGTCTCAAATTTAGCGCTAGACATGAAGAGAATTAAGGTCTTCATCCTGTAATTCACAATGAGTGGAATACAGTCTGCCCACATGTCATACACTTCATGAGTGGGGCCTAAGTAACTGTCTTCAAGGCTATGTCTACACTAGAAAAGTTAAGTTGACTTTGTTAAGTCGACTTAATAAGGTCGACTTTAAGTCAACAAAGTCGACCTTACAAAGTTGACTTAACTTTTCTAGTGTAGACATAGCCCCTTGTCGACCTTATTAAGTCAATTTAACACTTTAAATCGACTTAATAAGGTCGATTTAGGTGCTAATCTCTGTCCACACTGGCTTTAAGTTGACTTAAGGAGTCAATTTAAGGCTTAAGTCAACCTAAAATCAGGTGTTATTAAGTCGACTTAAGCTTTCCTTAAGTCGACTTAAGGAAATGCTTAAGTCGACTTAATAAAAGCCCAGTGTGGATGTGGCTTTGTTTAGGTCGACTTAAGCCTCCTTAAGTCGACCTAAGTTGCCAGTGTAGATGCACCCCAAGAGTCCTGAAGTTGCCAGATAGCAAACATCTCCACCCAGTCCGGGTAGATAACATAAACTAATTCACTTTGGGAAAAACATGCCAGGCCCGCTGAAATCTCCTTTACAAGGTATGTATTTTCATCATTTAATTTCAGTGTATTGGTATTTAGTTATTTTTGGTATTTAGTCTTTTCACATGACAAACAAATCTCTGCTTCAAATATGCATATTGAAAAGAGCCCCTTTGACGAATTTTCTATAGCAGCTCCACTTCTCTCTCTCTCTCTCTCTCTCTCTCGGCCCATTTAAATCAGAAAACAACAGGAGGATGTGTTTTCCCTCCTGCCTCTTTGGCAAGACCAGAGCAGGAGGAGCCAGACACTTTGGCTCCACGTTCTCCCAACAGCCCTTTCAAGCTCCCAGTGCATTGAGCAATAAGAAGCAACAGTTTCTATGTTCTCATTACTACACTGACTGTACACGTTGAGATTTATAACTGGATCAGCCAGTTTCCTTTACTGCAACGAAGTTTGAAAGGGTGTGTCAGAGACTGCTGAGGTTCAGAGGAAGAGTAGCAAATGAGCATGACCACAACATTGCAAGGCAGCAATGAACTTGGCCATCTCTTCATATGGATGAAGTAGTAACTCAAGTTCAAATCTGAAACTGAAGCCACCGCAGTAAGTAGCTGATATGTTCCAGGTTTGGCTCACACAATCCTGCAATGCTCAGGAGATCAGTTGTGCGGATGGAAAGGCTGAGGTGCTCCAAGCCACAACTATATAGCCTTTCTGCAACATACTGGCCAAACCGCTTGCATATAGGCCCCTACTAATTAGGTCTCTATCATGATGACATACATACCGCATAGCTCAGTTTTCCATATCACTTGCAAGCTAAAGGAAGGTAGCCGTCATTTTCTTGCTCAAATTACTTGAAGCTGGCATCCTCCTCACTAGATTTGGTGCACACTTTAAGCTATTAGCCAGGCCTATAGTGAGGAAGGTGAGTTGTGATGTGGTTAAGGAAAATAAAAAAATATAGAAACAGGGAAAATCTGGCCCTAACAAGAAAATCCCAATTGTTTTCTTCTAGGACAACTTCATTCATTGTGTAAACTCACCGGATGCAATGAAATTGCACCAGAGATGTTTTTTAAAATTGGGTGTGTAGAGTAAAGCTGCCTTCAGGCCAGTTCCACCTGCAAAACCTGTAGGAAATAGGACTCCCTTACCTCAAATTAATCTTAATCGTATTTTCTGGTGGATATTAATATTAAAACTAAAGAATTGCTGGAAAATATACACAAAATAAAGGCAGACATATTTCCTGCCTCAAAGCAGAGGACAAGATTCTGACCTCATAGATGTAAAGTCAGAATGCTGCTGTTGATTGGAAAGGTACTTTGGATTCATCATGGTGCAAGTTAAAATAAAACCCAGCCCTTAGAATCTAACTTTTCGCAGACAATTTTATTAATGTGTTAGAGCTGGCATGGATTTTCTTTGCAGATCAGACTTCTTTCACTGCCAATTTAAAAAATAAAATATTTGCTGTTGACATTTCATAGGAGTTCTTTTTCATTAATGACTGAGCTTCTCTGTCCTTTTTATAGAATACTGAAAGTGCTACCATGTTGGTAACATAGACATGTTGGTAACATAGACATGTTGGGTAAAAAGATGTCATATGAAGCCAGTTATCTTTCTGTCCATAAACACACTTTGAATAAGTGTAATTAAGACACACATTTGTAATTTTAGTGTAATTTGAAAAAATAATATTACCAGTATCAATATATGATAAATATGTATTTGTCTATTTTATGTATTTTGTCTATTTATTTTTATATTTAGATTTTATATATGCGTTATCTGTATTTGTCTATTTATTTTTATATATGCATTATATGTATTTGTCTATTTATTTTTATATTTAGATTTTATATCAGCATATAAACTACCACAAATGTATCTATTTGGCACAATCCTGAAGTGTTAACTGGGCTTTGGCCCTCAAAGGCATATATAT